>APFE030713752.1:16338-42201 GCA_000404065.3 Pinus taeda
AAGCAGACCGCTTTGATACCACTGATCCGGATTTAAACAGGAACGCAACAAATTACAGAGATAACCATATACACAAATATGCAGGGGAAATAATACTTCATTTCATTAATGGAAAATACTGAAATATGCTTACAATCAGAAATGGAAATAAACTAGCTAGGGCGATGGTGGCTTCTCTGAGAAGAGATGTGTTGGCTACATGCCTCTGAACTGACTTACAATGAGGCTCGAAGGCCTATTTATTGTTGAGAAACAATGAAAAAAACCCTTCACATTCCAAAACCTAACCCTAGGAGATGAAACGCCAAATTGTGGGCCCCGTTTGGGGGTAAGTTGGTACACCAACTTCCCGGGGTCGTAACTTTAGCATATGATCTCCATTTGACGCGTACAATAGCTCATTAGAAAGATCTATTCGAGCACTATCATTGTTGGAACAGGCAACATCGGTCCATTTGCATGGACCCATGTTGCCCTTGGATTCCCCAAAAAAGTCGTTTAGGGCCTCAAAACGGCTCCGGAAGTTCAGGACCCGAAAAACTGCTAAAAATAGTAAGTTGTGCTACAATTAAGGAAACTGAAAATGCTGAGAAAGACAATGGTGGGGGTCCAGGTGGACTTGGCAGGTGGCCACCAATATCCACCTGGATCAACATCGCTACATTACCATGGACCCAATACCATGGTTTCCAAAACACAAGGGACTATGTTCCAAAACCATTCAACTTATATACTTTTACAAAAAAAGGATGGGTTTTGACTCACTCCTAGGTCCATATACCGCATGGCATATCTACTGCATGGTATCCTTTGGCACTTCACTGATCCACTATGAAATCCACTTCATGCTCAGTTGCATCTTTACTTCGCACTCTGCTCCCCAAAATGCGGAATATTCAACAAAATTTAGGCCAAGTTGGGTTGCGCCCAATAGGCCCCCAACACTCACTTGTGACTTGTCTCAAGTCACTTATTTGTTGTGCCTCTAATATTTTCTGCAATGTTATTGTAGGCATGGTTGAACTATTGGAGTAATTCTATCATTTGTTTATCCTCGTTGCATGCTTCCTCCAAAAATTCCTCTGTTACATGTTCTGTAGCCTTCTGTAGCAATGTTGCCTCCTTCTTTCAAAGCTCCTAAATCTTCTCATCTACTTTATGTGAGATTGGAAGGGCCTCATCCTGCCAAGGTTGATTTCTTTCCATCAATTATTGCTCTTCCCTCTTCAACTCTTCAATCATCTTCTGCAAAACCTTCGATTCATTGATCTTTGCAAGCTTTTGTGATATAGGCAATGTCTTTAGAGCTTCTCGACTCTCCTCTAACTGTTGTTCCCTCTGCTGCATTTCCTTCTGTAGGTTTTGAACATTTGGAACTTCCTGCAGTGAAGTCCAAAGTTGCAAAATTTCATCCAGTAGTTTGTTGTAGTTTTCCAATGTTGTGAAGATGCTGACCATGACTATCTTTAGGTGATCCTCCCTTTGACTTCTTACTTCCTAAAACTTCTCGACAATATCATCTATGTCCTGTGGGTAAGGACCAGCATCAGTGTCCTTGGACTTATATGCTTCATGATTCTTTCTGCTGCTTGGCAAGTCTCCACTCTACATATTCCTTTTCTCCACGACAGATTTCGTTGTTTCTATCTTTTTTGCTTCCTTAGTTGTATCCTCGCTTCCTTGAGTCTCCTTCTCATTATGTTCTTTTTCATGGTGTTCTTCTTTCTCTTCCTCTTCCTCTTCCTCTGATTGTTGTGCTTTGTCGTTTCCACTGGCTTTTCCATTGTGCAAAGTGTCCAATTCTTCTTTTTCTATTGTGTTGTCCCCTGCTTCCTCTAGTAGAGTCATCCATTCCATGGGCAATTTATGTACTAATGTTGCCAAATCATCTTCTTTGACCATGCATGGCAATGCATGCCATTTTTTCTCTGTGTCTCTACATGCCTAAATATGCACTTTATGGAAATTTTACTTGAACCTAGTCACAGAGATGTACTGTTTATATAAACTTGGTGAGAGATGTGGATCTTGGTTTATGATCATGCATAGATCCATCTAGTATAGTATACAAAATATTCCATTTTCCTGGGCTTGTGATGCTTAATTGGTACGCCACATTGAAGCATACCTCGCAGCGTCACATACCTCTATAGGCACTAGAGGAAACTGTGTATCATTAGGCTCTTTCCTATCTAACAACGCAATGATCAAAATCAACCAAGCATAATGAAAAGAGATACGTTTCTCTTGGATTTAATGGGATTCAACCAGGAATTCTTTTCATAAATACGTAGCCCAGTTATACTAGACTCCATTTGTGCACCGCGTGGTTAAAGACACAACTGCCGCAGGAACTTCATTTGTGGGGCACTTCCTTATAATCTTGTTAGCCAGAATGTGTGACGTGAAGTGGACTACTTGGTCTTTGAATACGTTTATGTCATAGCCCTTATTTCCTTTGACCAACCCATACTTCTTTTTCATACTTTCTGCCAAGGTGAAATCCCGATCCTTCCCCATAAACTCCTTTGTTGGGTTCCACCATTGGTGTGGTAACTTTGTGATCCCCAAGATCAATATTTGGTCTATGGGGTTCTTATTCCCCATCCAAAGGTGACCATCATGTATTGTTACCAATATTTGATGCACACACGTTGTGTTTTCTGAACTTATACTAAAGTGCGACACATTCAACATGTTTAGTATCTCGTATTGCGCTAACCCATTTTCCCACCATTGTGGCTGCAATCGTGTCACTATGTTGTCTAGGTAGTGAACCTACTGCAAGTACCACTATGGTTCGAACTATGGGTACTTCATCCGATCATTAAAATCATTGTTTGTGAATTTAAGCTATGGAATTTTTCTCAAAATCTCTCCTTCGAACGTTACATCCATCGGCAATAATGGTGTGAATGCCCTATACTTCACATCTTTGGCATATTTTACCGGTTTAACATTTGGCTTCCTCAAAGGAATATATGAGGGTAGAGGCAAGATGAAAATTGTGCCACCTTCATCTGTCTAAATTTCTTCCACTTCTTATTCTTCAATGTCGACCTACTTGGGCAACTTCTGAGTTTTCACAGGTTTGGCAGGCTTCTTGTCTTGCTTGTTTTTGGACCTTTCTTCATTGGTTTTCTTACTTTCTTGGTGATTTCCGTTATTTCTGAGGCATCGATGTTGCTGTTGTTGTGGGTGTTTCTACTGTGGTTGTTTCTATTGCTGGTGTAGACATCAATAGCTTCCATGGCTCCATACAATCCCTTCTCATGAAAAATATGCATAATCACCTCCAAAGCTCACTGAAACGACATACACAACACACTCTTCTAAAAGTTCTTTGCAGTATTAATCACTCGAGCTCTAGATTCAACAAATTTCATAATCAGATATTTATAAAAAATTTGGCCTTCGAACCTCATCATTAGATTTAATTTTTTCCCGATTTTGTTTAGATTTCGTCATTAAATGCATATCTATCCATAAACTATGCCAATCTGTCATCTTAAATGTGACTTTACACATGTCTTTTATTTTTTAATGGTCATATTTGTACTTTTCTTTTGGACTTTGACATGTTCCCTAGTGTAGCACACCTATGTCTTACGTCGCGGCTTCCTACGGACTTCTACATATTTCGTACTATTAGCGAAGTACTTTCTTCATCGAATCTCTCTTTGCAGTGTAATTTATAGTTTAGTGCCCACTTCCAACTACATGTGACTCCAAGAACTTATTCCTTGCTTATTTAGAGTGAATTTGTAAGGATAGGGTCATCCCTGTACAACTTCAACCTACTTCCATTTACTTTTCCTTGAATTAATTCCCCATTTAACTTTTCTAACTGAGATGTGCGTCCATCAGGAATATACTTAATAACTTTTGGGCCTAACCAGTGAATGGAATTTCAATCTCAAAAGTCTTCTTTTTAACTATCGGAAGGGTTGAATCTATATATGGGAAATCATCTTCAAATCTAAATGTCAATATAAACCCATCAACCATCTCTGCCTAGTTTGCAGTACCATCTCAAATTTCTATTTCCAAGTACCAGTTTTGAGGAATTGTCTCCAATGTATTGATGAACCCATGCACCCATTCTTCTCGTGGAATCTCCTTCCACATTGTCATACAAAGCTGGATGTGCTCTCTAGGATTAGTTTGACCATCATATTTCTCTATCAACTCTATTTCTACCTGACCAAACATTATCCATATCAACCTTTGACATTCTTGCCAAGTTCATATATTCTTCTTATGTGTACCCCACCATGTAGCAGGAGTAGCTCTTAGGGATATATCCAATTCTTCTTCTGAATCTGAAGTATAAGAATTGTCATGTTCCCTGCCCAATTTTCCATCTGTAGTGGATTTAATCCATTCCTCTTCTTTGGATTTTATCTGATAAATGTTGTCTATGTATACTGCATTGTACTCCTCTTTAACTGGTTTAGTACACCTTTCTCCTTCTGATGGATCTAATGGAAAAATGACTCTCATATTGTTTCTTTCAAATATAATTTTCCTCTATTTTAAGTTGATTATAGCCATGTTAGATAATGCCTAATCTAGTCCAAGTAATGCAGGATAGGGGCTACTATCATCCAAAACTTCTATCACTTCAAAATCAGTAGTAGTGTGCACCCCTTCACTGTCTACTATAATGTCTGATAATATTCCTAGAGGAACAATCTTTTGTTGATTCATCATCCTTAGCTGAATAGGTGACCACTGCAACTTCGATTTACCCATTAACTCCCATGTTTTCTTTGTAAAGACATTAGCTTCAGTTCCTAGATCTAAAATAACTTGGTCCATGTCATATTCTCCTATTTGTGCATTAAGCTTCATTTCTTTTCTAGTTCTCTTTTGTTTATGTAAATTGTTAACTTTACGCATCTCACTCCAGGGTACTTCTTTAGATGCATAGGAATTTATCAATTCCTGAAGTCCTTCTACAACTCTTTGATCTGCAAAAATTTCATACAACTAGTTCGAAGAAAAGATTTTAAAGTATCTAACTTATATGTTGCATCTTTTTCTTGAATTTTTAGAGCTTGGCCTTGTGTCGATGATGATACATCACAACTATTCTTTTGATTTTTCTTTGCACTAGATGTCAAAGCTCATAAATCCATAAAGCTTCTCTTCGCTTCCATAAATACTTCTTTTTCCTTTTGAATATCAAACAAAGGAGATTTTTTAGTAGTCTTTCTTACCCATGTAGCTTTGAATTCCTTCTTCTCATCTACTTTATCATCCCTAGTTGTAGCTCCACTTCTTGTTACAATACTTATGTGAGTTTCATCATTCCTTGGTTCGATAGTGACCATTTGGATGATTTTTGTTAGTTGTTGGTTTCTATTTTCTTACATTTTTTTCCACAAGTATTCGACACTCTTCAATTACATCATCAAAAGATTTACAATACTTACATGTCGTGGTAGGATTTTAACAGCCTCTCATGAAATGTCCTTCCTAGCCACAGTTATAACAATAATTTGTCCTCTTCCTCTTCCTCGACCAACTCCACCACCTCAACCAATACGTTGACCTCGGCCTTGATAACCACCTCGACCAATGTGATGTCCATGTTCTTCAGCTTGCATCCTAGATGCGTCAGCACTTCAATCCATCATTAGTTCATAAGCTAGACAATTGCTTTCATAATGTCCTACTTATTTTTAGAACTTGCAATAGAGGTTCCTTGGAGCTTGCACATATTTTTGTAGCAGGTAACAATATTCATTGTGATGTTCATCCTTGGTTTTACATATCTCACACCATAAGATGGATCCGAGATTCAAAGGATTTGGTTCTCCACTAGTCATGTAGTTTTTGAAGACACGCCATTGTTCCTTAGAATGGCCTTCTCCTTTACACTTTGTACACCACACTTCCTCTCTAACTTCCTTACTTTTCTTCATATCTTGTATCTGTAGAGTCAAATTTTCTAGCTAACTCTGAATCTGATGCATACCTGCATTGGTATCCCCTATAGGCGAAGCTTCTAACTTCATTGCAAGTTCCAAGTCTTCGGCTTGAGTTTATATCTTATGTTGTTATAAAGGAAACCTTATATGTGGAAGAAAAGTAGTTATAAACTTTTATTTATGTTGCTGCGGAGCTATTTCGAAGCTCACCTGATTCAATAATATCTTGAATCTTTGATCAAAATCCCAAACAAACTCAGTAGGCTTTTGGTTAATTTATTTTAACTTTGTGATGCACTATGACTCGGACTTCAGCCTCTTAAATTATCTTACCAATGTTTTTTTAATGTTTGCAAATGGTTTGTTCTAATTTATCGAATACTTCATGCACCATGTTAGCGCTTATTGGGACAGGGTCCCTTATGGTCAATTTTGTAATATTTTTTGTTATTGTTGTAAATTCTTTGCATTTTGAGGAGAGGAGTGAAAAGGTCAATAGGAGTCAAAGGGCCTTTAGGAAGGTCAAAGCCTCTTATTTTATTTAGGATTTGTGATGTTTCGTGACCCGCCCATGGTTCACGGACCATGGTATTGTAATAGAGAATGCTATAAAAAGGAGTCATTGAGAATCATGAAAAAAACAATCAAGTCCATGTGTGGGTAATTGTTCTAAGTAAGAGAAGTCTATTCTTGATACTTGGCAAAGGGGAAGGCTCCTGAAGCTGAGTTCGTAGAGACCTTGGTAAGTCCGTAATTGAGTGCATAGGCCCCTGCACCTATGTGCACATGGTAGAAAGAGTCTGTAAATGAAGTTCTAAGCATAATAAAGGTTGTTTTGGAGAAATATATGTGTATCTGTGTGTTCATGTTTACTTCTGAATTTACTTTGTATTCTCTATGTTTACTGCAATTGATCATGAAACATACTTAATGGATGCACGAAAGTAGTAGATATATTTAATTACATGATGTTATGGATGTTTAGAACAATTAGCGAAGAGTTTGGATTTGTTATCTATTAGTTACTGTAATTTTCAAGTTTTAAGAGTTAGGGTTAACAAAGGTTATACTAAAGCCCTAAAAGTCATAAACACATCACATAGTCCTTTGGATGCAGAAACCTAGTTTTGGCATCCCCAAATATTACAATGGGTGAGACTGTAGCCTGTGCTATGTGGGTTGTTGCCAAAAGGGCCAGTAGTGTAGGGATTGTTGGTTAGTGTAGCCAACTCTGGACCTAGGCCCAAGCCACCTCAAGCCAACAAATGGTTCCATTTTTGGGAATAGGATCTATCTTAGGAATATGTGATGACAAATAAGTGGATACCCACTAAGAAAGAGATCGAAAAGTGGATTAATTGGAAGCTGCACAAGTTTGCATCCCAGGAAAATAGGAATCTGTGTTTGTCGAAAGAAGAGTGGTTGAATAGATATCTGTATATAGAAGAACAAAAGAATTTCTTATGCTCTTTTTCGTGCAAATTATATGAATGGTTGTCTAAATTGGTGGATGGTCAAGGTATGTGGAAGTTGGATAACCCTATTGTTTGGAATCTAGAGCTATTGAGGAGTATGGAAGGGTCAGAGAACAAGATCGCGAGGGTTGTCGATTATTGGATCGATAGTATTTTGGGTGGATTCATTACTGGTTTCATGATCAACCCATTTGTCATTTATAGAGAAGTTGAATGCCAATTTTTCAAAGGACCAAGAGGTAAGTATTTGAAATCCCTAAGAACCTAGATTAAAATGATCTTGTGTGAGAAAATGGTTATTGCATTGAATTTATGTTTAGTCGAGACTTGACGGGAGCTATGTGAAGTGGAAAGCCATTAAGAAGAAATCTAGATTTAGGTGCTAAGTACAGTCCTTTGTTGTGAACATCTCATAGTGACGAAGAAAGTTGTAGTCTAAAAACGCCTCAAGTTGCGTCGCGAATGGTAAATAAGGGTATCGCGGGAAGATCACATCCATCCACTCCACCTTCATTATCACATCCACCTCACACACCTACACCTACACCTTCGCCTCCACATCCACTATTCAATATGGCGAATTCTATGAAGATGACATATTCAAGGACCTGGGGACAGAAGACCCTGAACAATTTTGGTTTGTAGCAGATGTTGCGTGGAAGTCACCGCAGATAAGAGATGATGACTTGAAGAAAGCACAATTGGTCACATCATTGCAAGATAGAGAATTGAGATGGTAAATTAAGTTTTGTTTGACTCATCCAACTGTGATGCTGAAAGATACGAAGGATGTGTTGAATAATGAATTTAAAATGCCTAAGTCTCAAGCTCAGTTTGTAACTAAGGATAAGGAAATTAAGCAGAAGGTAAATGAGTCTACATGGGATTTCAATAAACGGTTGAAATGTTTGCTACAACAGGCTAATATGTAGATCATGGATGAACAACATAAGGATTCGTATATTGATTCTCTATTACCCCATTTTAGATTGCCACTATCACAACAGAAGATTGGAACTGAGGATGAGGCATTGGAGATTGCTATGAAGTTGGAAGTCTCACCTATTCAGGATACGAATTTGAGAGTGCAGTAGATTGAGTCATAGTTGGCTAGCTTGCATATGGAATTACAGAGCCTCAAAAAGGGAAAATAATTCTAGAATGAAGGTTTTCATAGAAGTAGGGTGTTTAAAATGTAAAGGCCATGGTCATGATAAGGATCATTACTTGGTGTACTAGAATTATCTAGTTGTGGGAGGTCCTATTCCCTTGAATATGGAAAATGCCATCGGGAAGAGTACATGTGTGGTACCATGGTGTGTTATCTTCCAGATCATAGGAAAACATATGACAGACAATTTTCATTTGTTACAGAAGTTTGTGTAGACTCCCCAACAATTATTTTGGAAATTTTTCAAATTTGTCAGTCATGACAAGTGCAATTGCTAAAGTTATGAATTGATGATGGATAGAACAACAACATATAGAGTACATATGGAGGCATGTCCTTAGCAAGATCAAGGCACAACTACATCACGCAGAGGATTCCAGGGATGAGGAAGAGGATGAGGAGGAGGAGCTCGAAGAGGCTGAGGCCAGGTCATTTATTACAATTGTGGAGAACCAGGCCAATTTGCATGAGATTGTTAGAATCCAGTGCACCCCTCTTGTCAATATTGTTGACAATTTGATCATGTCATCGAAGATTGTCCCGTGCTCATAAAAAATATGCGAGAAAAGAAGACCCAAACCTAGTAGCCTATTTAGAACATCCAAATGATGAGATTAGAACCACGTGAAGATGGACCCAGTGTTAATATTGTTAAGCAAAGTGGTATTACTATGGGGGAGGATAAAGGGAACCAACTAGAGGAAAATGTATCGGTGCGCAAGGATGTTGTCAAAGAGGTTGAATTCAATTTGAATAAGGAGAAGGAAATGTTTATGGAGGCAAAGAGGAGCTTTGCGGATGCCAGAGATTCTACATGAAGGGATCATAGTACACGAAGAGAGAGGCCTGAAGAAGTCAGTACTACGTAGGAAACAGGTCCCTAATTGTTAACCTCTTTCTTAGAGACCTACGTAAAGCTCTTAAGGGACCAAAAAGTAGTAGAGGGACTATAAGAGCTGATAGATGGTTGTGCTAGAAAGTGCAAGCCACTACCTGAAAAATGCGCAGTGCATAAAGTGGAGAAAGGTAAGAAAAGGCTTGGTCGTGAAATGCGATTGACTACCTAGAGTGGAGAATTTAAAATGGACCAAGTAATCCTTGATTTGTGGTCTGATGCAAATGTTTTGTTGAAGCATGCCTGGGAAAAAATGGGAAGACCAACACTACAGTGGCCTCTGATCCAACTGAGAATGGTGAATCAGCAAAATATTATTCCTATGGGGCGTCTACATGGAGTAACGGTGGATATTGAAGGGGCAAGAGACATAGTGGATTTTGAAGTGATCGAAATAGTGGATGATAATAACCCATACCTGGTGATGCTTGGAATTGATTGGGAATTTGATAAGAACGTAGTCATAAACCTTAAGAAGTGTAGCATGGCATTTGAGAAGAATCAACTAAGGGTTATTGTTCCATTAGACCTAACCGAGCATGCGCGATATATTGAACCAATCCAAGATTATTATGAGGAGGATGATATTGAGAAAATATATAAGCTTTCTATGTGGGATGAGGATTGTATCAACCCTATGGCAAATGGGTGAATTACTTGTGAAAAGGACATCACCTGCAATTCAAATTCAGATGAGGAGCTTGAGAACTGGAAGAACAAATTGCATGAGGTATCATCGTTGTGACGCAATAGGCTCACTAAGTCACTTCGATGTATATCCACTTAGGTACGTAACTTACCGTATTATGATGGTTTAGAAGATGTAAATTTATTTCTAGATAAATTTGAATAGGATGTACTGGAGGAACATTGGTTTCAAGAATTAAACATTGTGTTGAGAGCTACACCTTTTAGATGGTGGGGTATGCATAAGAAAAACTTTGTAGATTGGATGGAATATTGACAGATGATGAAGCTGAAGTTTGGGTATGCCAATACCTACATCACAAAGAAATATATAGGAAAGGATGATCTGCAAGAGCATTTGGCTCGATGGATGGAAGCATGGGGAGAAGAACCATAGCTAGAATGGGTTCACATATTCTGCCACACTCTGGAGGATATTTTGATGAATTGGTATCTAGAAACAAAGTTGCGACACGGAATTGCAGAGTGGGATGTTCTGAAATAATTTTTTCTATTAACTTTTAGTTTTGAGGATGGATTTTTGTGTATTGACAAAGAGTTACAGGAGATCAAAGTTGCAATATTGAGAATGTCGGAAGAACCTGTCACGTGGCTACAACCAGGCTAGAGTATGTAGCTACACCATGCTTTGTAATGCTACAATGTGACCACGAAGGAAGGTGAGGAAGGTACTAGGAACATCAATATTCCTGAGTAAGAAGGACAAAGTGAAGTCAAGGGGGCTAAGGTGGAAGTCATTAACATCTCAAAGCCCTTGAATACTAAGCAAGTGAATATTGGAGAATAAGAGCAGTAGAATTTTGCAAACATAGGTAACCATTGGGAAAAAGGACACGATGGAAAAAGTTGTGGAGTTATTACGGGAGTATCAGGACTTGTTTCTGACCAAGTTCTCTGATATGAAGGGGATAGTAGGTGATCTGGGTGTCATGAAGATCACTCTGAAGCCAGATGTAAAGCTAGTGAAGCAGTGCCCATACTGGTTGAATCCTAAGTACAAGGAAAAAGTGCGTGAATAATTGGATAAGATGCTTCGAGCCAGGATTATTGAGCCTATCGAGGAATCAGACTAGGCTAGTCCTATGGTGGTTTAGGAAAAGAAGGCAAAGGGTGAAATTCAGACCTACGTATATTTAAGAAATTTGAATGATGCTTGTGTTCAGGATCCATTTCCTATGCCATTCACAGATGAAGTGTTGGTGTTAGAGGTCAGGAAGCCTATTCATTTACCGATGCATTCTGAGTGTATTATCAAATCAAGATCGCGTCGGAGGATCGAAGTAAGAATACCTTCACTACTGAATGGGGTTGCTTTCAATATACAGTTATGACTTTTAGACTTAAGAATGGCCGTACAATATTTTCTAGGGTGGTCGTCGTAGCTTTCAAAGAATTTATTCATAATATTTTGGAGGTTTACTTCGATGATTGGACAGTCTTTGGGTTAGTAACATTAGGGGGATTTTTAGGCCTAAAATGGGCCTCCTAATAAAATTGTACAACCAAAATAAACTTTATAAGAACCAATAGGATTCAAGATGATGATTTCAACCATGGGGGATGATTCACCATTTTTGGAGTAAAAAATTAAAAAGATTAAAAAATAATAAAATAATAAAACTAATTTTTCAACTCATATCCCTATGGTTTTACTAAAATTTCGAGTAGGAGTATTCATTGGATGCAAAATTTAATTCCTAATCCAAGGAATACCCATGTTGCATACTTTCGATGGACCCCGCTACTCGAAAAATGAGAAATACATGAGAAGACGTGATTGCAATCATGTTTTTCATGTATTTCTCATTTTTTATATAGGATTTCATCGAAAGTATAGAACATGGGTACTCCTTGGATGAGGAATCAAATTATGCATCCAACGAGTGTTTCCACTCAAAATTTGAGTAAACCCATAGGGAGATAAGTTGAATATATGAGTTGAATTTTTTTTTTCCCTCTAAAATTTGATGATGTAATCTAATCTTATTTTATTATTTCCATTATTTTTTTTTAATTTGCTTAGGAGGCCCATTTTAGACCTCAAAATTCCCCTAATGAGACACATGTTTCCAGTCTTTGCCTCATGTTGGATACTTGTCAAAAGTATCAGATATCCCTTATGTTGGGTTTTTTTCTTCTCGAAGGTGTACAAAAAGAAATCACTTTAGACTATGGATGAAAAACAACCTCAACAATAAAAATGGTTGTTAAATAGTGTAGATATGCAACAAATGATAGAAACAAAACCTGCCAAATCCCTGACCTATGCAACATAAATATTTAAACAATAAATGGAATAAGAAAATAAGTGCAAGTAACTCCATTAATCCAATGGAAACCATATATATATATAAAAATATTTTATTAAATGACACCTATGAAGGGAACAAATAATGTTACCAGTACCCCTCTAAGGGATGGGTTCTTGGTTATCCTCAATGTCTTCAACTTTTGTAGAGTCTCTCTCCTCTATAATGTGTAAAACCCAACAGACAAAATGTTTGAGCTCAATGAGAACTCAAATGGAAAAGAAAATGGTGTGCGACAATGATACACAAGGTTACAATAGTGAGTGAAACAATGAAAATGATTAAAAGTGAAGAATTAATGTAAAACCCTTCTATTTATAGAAAAAATATTAAGTTTTCCTCAAATAATGGAAAATAATAAAATATTATTAACCAAATTCTAGAACTAACCATTTGGAATATTTTAATATATTTGATTGGAGGGAAAAAGTATTTAAATTGGTTAAATACTTTTATTTAGAAACAATAAATAAATAAATGATTTATTTTTCATCTCAAAGAATATGGTTAAGGAATAATAAACAAATAATGATTTATTTAAGTATTCCTAGGGGATTTAGTCAAACTTTACAAGGAATAATAACTGATTAGTAATTAATTAATTATTCCTAGAGAAAAATAGGTTAATTCATGATTTATCTATTTATTTCTCATAACTGGGTCAAATTTGACAAGGAATATTAGTTAAACAATGGTTTAATTAATTATTCCTTGAAGTATTTAAATAAATAATGATTTATTTAATTATTCTTCATGGGTTTAATAAAAAATGACTTAACAAATGTGGTTTATTAAGTAATTTCTTATAGTGAAAGCAATTTTACTATGGTAAAATTGGCCCTACATGTTGTTCTTCAATCCATATAGTAAATTACGGCTATATGATCAATTTTTGGTGATAACACCTTAATCTGAAGAAGTGAATATTCTTCGTACCATACGGGATACTTTTGGGGCATGTTATCTGTAAGAAGGGGTTGATGGTAGACCCTGCCAAAACTACAATTATTATAAATTTGGAGCCTTCGAGGAATGTCTAATACATGCATGCGATGTTGCACCATACATGATAGTATAGGAAGTTCATCAAATCATATGTGCAACTCACTGTAGCCATGGAAATATTTTTGAAGAAGGATGTGACATTTTGTTGGGATGATGATTGCCAGAAGAGTTTGGATGTCTTAAAGGAAAAAATGATCACAAAGCTTATTCTAGTGTTCCTCAACTGGAAGAAGGAATTCCAAATACATGTAGATGCATCATGCATAGCACTAAGAGTTGCGTTAACCAAGCTAGGCACAGGTGATATTGATCCTCCAATATCTTTTGCGAGAAGGAAGTTATTTAAGGAAGAAAATAATTATTCAACCATGGAGCATGAAGGATTGGCAATGGTGTACGAATTCCAGAATTTCATCCACTATTTGTTGCATGCACACTTCAAAATATACACAGGCCATTCTTCTTTGAATTACCTAGTCAACAAGCCTATGTTGGGGGAGAAAATTTGCAGATGGTTGTTGCTCTTTCAAGAATATGACTTTGAAGTAATTGTGAAGGCAAGGTGATTGAATGTTGGACCAGAGCACCTATCAGGGATTGAGAATGGTGACGAGCCTATGAATTTGGATGAAGGGTTTCCTAATGTGCAACTCTTTGTTGTGCATGTCACAGATGAACATTTTGTAGACATAATATAGTTCTTTTCTACAGGTACAACTCCTGAAGGGTATACAACATAGAAACAAAAAGAATTGGTGGTCAAGGCTGCATATTTTTCTGTCATCTCAGGACACTTATATAAAACGGGATTTGATAAAATATTGCATAGGTATGTCCCGGAGTATGAGCGAAAAAGTATCCTCATTGAAGCACATGGAAGAGTTGCGGGAGGACATTATGTGGGAAGTTAAACTGCATAGAAAATCTTACGAGCGGGACTATGGTGGCTGACATGGCATAAGGATTCCAAGGATTATTGCAGGGAATGCAATGTCCATCAGATAATGGGGAGGCTATCGCAAAGAGATGAATTTCCTCTGAATCTGCAAGTGTTATTACAGGTATTTGATAAGTGGGCAATAGACTTCGTGGGACCAATTCAACCACTAGGAAATAAGAAAGGATCAAGATACATCATTACAACAACCAAATACCTGACCAGATGGGATGAGGCGCAGCTTGTGAAGGATTGTAACACAACTACAACTGTGAAGTTCATTTTTTAATACACTTTGTCGCAGTTTGGCTACCCTAAAATTTTGATGAGCAATAGGGGTTCACATTTATTAAACAAAGCGATTGCTACCTTGATTGAAGAGTTCCAAATGTATCACCAAAAGAGTATGTTATATCACCCTCAAGAAAATGGAATAGTGGAAGCCTTTAACAAAATCCTGGAGAATACCTTAACAAATATATGTAATGAAAAACAAAATGATTGGGATGTGGGCATACCAGCTGTGCTATGGGCATATAGAACTACCTATAAAACATTGACTGGACAGACACCATTATACTAGTGTATGGATAAGAAGTTGTGATATTGATGGAGTACATCATGCAAAGCTTGTAGATTGCGGCAGTCACAGACATGGCTGATTGGGAAAATGCATGGCATGATCACGAATTGGCATGTTATGATCGACATATTAAGTAGTGCATCTTTAAGAGTGGGGATCTGGTATTGTTGTATGATAGTAAATTCAAGAAGTTTCTGGGAAAGCTCCAAATACATTGGTGGGGCCCTATATCATCAATAGATTATGGATGGAGGTGTAGTTCATCTCGTGAAGCTGAACGAGGAGCTGTTTCCAGAAAGGGTCAACGGGAACCGGTTAAAGTTGTACAGGGGTGATCCTGCCCCTGCACAATGACTATATGGATGTGGGATATTCTTAGTACTCCATGCAGTTGCAAGGGAGTGTAGGAATATAAGCTACACTGCCAGAAGGACGGTTGGGTGAAGTGAATGGATTGCACGATGAATCGTGGAAAGTCATAGCGGAGAGATGCGATGAAGGAGCTGTGCTAGAATGGTGGGTCTCACACAACCTGGCCAAAATGTGACCATTGGAAGCACTGTAGCTTATCAGATGGTGATTTTTCAATTAAAAGGAGTAGGGGGAGAGCATTTAAGTGGCATATCTTTGGAAATATGCCGCCAAAAGTGCATTGATGATAGGGATTTGGAGGGAACAAATGGATTTGAATTCAAATTGGGCTATAAATACAACATCCCACTCCACATTCAAACACTTTTCTTCCTAATAATTTTCCTTCAGCTTTTGCACTTTAGCTTGCGTCAAAGAATTTTTATGTCTGTAGAATATTGGAAATACTTCGAGAGAATATTTCACAATCAGGATTTGGGTATTTAATTGATTTGCTGCCTAAAAGATTCCTCGAGAGAATGACTGCAACCCTACCTTTAGCCTGAGCCTCCCAACCTGTGCCTACCACATTTTCTACTACAGCACCTAGGTCACCGAGACCTAAACCATCTACTTCCGTGGCTAGAGAGAAGAAGCACAAGAATCCCCAACATGCACCAGTGTGGAAATTGCCACACAAAAATCCCACAGAGGTCAGACAAGAGGGAAATATGGATAGAACCAAGCATCAGACGGAACCCATAGACTTAGACAATAAAGAGATCATCATGGGGATTGAAGAGATTGATTTTGATGAAGCCGACTCGATAACTCGGCTACCGCCTTATATACCACTGAGGAAATCTACAACCAAGGTTCCTGTAGACCCGGATTCAGTGAAGTTCATGGTCTCCACAACATTGTTGCTAGAAAACTTACATTTTGAGGGCAATATACTAGACCAAATACCATATTTGAAGATGGAGGACTCAGACCTGGGGGACCACACGAAGTTCCCGCAGTTGGAGCCGAGCAAATACTTAAATAAGGTCTATTATGAAGAATCAGAGGTTATGCATCTTTAGCCAATGAAATGAGTGGTCGAATTTGGATGCGTGGGGCTGTTAAACATGTTATGGGTGCTGCATTTCAGCCACAACGTCATTAATATTGTTTGTGTGCATCAATTATCAAAGTTGGTTCGTGATGGATGCCTTTGGTTGGGAGGGCCCATCCCAATCACAAAGATGTTGATTCACTGGATAACCCTCTTATCGTATCAAGGAATAGACCTTGCAGATGCTTTCGTAGGAAAATTATAGGAGAAGAAGTTAGCTTGCATTGGTGAAGAAGTCACACAGTTATGCAATCAGTTCCATATCAGATGGAGAGGAAGTATCGCGTTGATGAAGTGCCAGCACCAGTGGTATCTTTGGTTGTATTGTACGCCAAGGGAGTCTAATATAATTGGCCTAAATACTTATGTCATGAGTTTTTGGAAGATTGTCGAGAGGCCCAAGATGAGGGAAAATCATTTCATTATGCCTTTCTACTTTTGTTGATCGAGTTGGTGGCATGGAGGACACTAGAGGAAATCTAATTTGTGTAGCACGATCCAGATCTATGCAAGGCCGCAAAGTTCACCTCACTGTGGGTGACCAAGGACCCTGAGTGTGTCATGGAGACTAAAATATTTTGGGACTTGTTTGAATCAAAGTTGAGTATGGTGATTAACCAGCGGCCACAGTTATCACCTAGATTGCATAAGCAGTATGCCAATGTTGCTCATTTCAAGGCATATTTTCATAATCTACATATGTGTGTGAAGAAGGATGCCATAGGCACACAGCACAGGTATCCATACTTGGTCGCCGAAATGAAATTATGTGGGTCGTCAGTAAATGGTCGAGCGACTAGCTCACCCCATTTGATGTGGGTGCAGGAAGAAGTAAGGCTGCCGAAGGTGAAGCAAAGAAAACCACAGCTGTGATGGTAGCAACAAAATAGAAGAGAAAGGAAGTATAGAAGGATTTCGTGAAGGAAAATATTGCAACAAAGGAAAATTCCATGTAGCAGAAGGAGACTTTTACAAAGGAGAAAGAAGAAACAAAAGAGAATGTTGCTGCCAAAGAGACAGAAGTGCCAATGGAGAAAAGTGCCACAACGTTGTAGGGTACTATTGACCTCAGCGAGTCTGACACAGAGCCCTCCAAAGTAGAGGGAGAAACAGAGGGTGAAGAGGAAGGGGGTGCGGGCTTGGAGTCCCCTTTCACTGTCAAAAATAGGTAGAACCAAGGTTCCATGGGACCATGCAAGAAGCAGAAATATGACAAGTCAGCGAGCGTGACACCTTTGGTCCTCACAAAGGGGGACCTAGATGAGATTGGTGATGTGGTCCATGATGCAACAAAAAATATTTGGATGAACATTGAGGATCAGTACCATCAAACACTGGAAAAGGTGCAACAAGGCCTGAGGAAATTACAGTTCTAGATAGGAATTATTCAAGCGAGCGTTGGACAAATGAGCTTGAAGTAGGCGATCAGGTCAACCTTAGTAGTCAGACTCACCATGAACCTCCACACAGTGCAGTTATGAGAGGGGTCCTTGCACATTGAGACATCAGAGGACAAGGTGTGCCTATTACATATGAAGGATTCAAGTTTGAACCTTTTGGTTCTCCCTATTCAGACAATGTACGAGTTGCATCAAGGTGTATCAGATGAACTCAGAGTTCATGAAAAATGCACACTACTGGACATCAGCAAAGTAAAAACAAACAACCAGCAAATGTTCAAGGAAAAGGCACATGCCCTTAAGGAATGTGAAGAAGTTATTGCACGTATTCAGCAACTCAAAGTAGCAATAGCGGAGGCCTATAGTGAGCTTCCTGACCTCTAGATTCTAGTAGAAGCGGCCTCCTCCGAAAAGATTTAGAAGCTAGCTATCATCATAAAGGAATCAAAGGAGGATATTGGCAAAGTTTGTTTTGAGTTGCAGCAACAGATATCAGAGCTTCAACTTAAGCTACAACCAACCACTCCTTTGGAAGTCAAAGAGAAATGCGAGGCTACTATCAAAGAAGAGATGGCTACACTAGAAGCAATAGTCAAGGACTACACCCAGTTGTTTGAACAAGCCATGGAACTGTGCACCTAGATGTAGGAGGATCCAACTTTGCATAAAAATAGATATCTAAGAAAAGTAGAGGCTGTTCGACGAGATCATATCTACAATGTAGACCATAGCACCAGTGCAAATTTTCACCATATTACAGGACGAAAAACTCATCCAGAGCGAGATTTATGAGCTATATCATAAGTAATCTATCATATCTTCATGAACGCAGCCTAGGTAGATGAGGCTAGCGAGTTGACATAGATGGTGCAGAGCAAGCTTAAGGGTATGCAACAGACGCAGAGAACCATGTGCCTTGTAGTCGAAGGTCCAACTACTAAAAAATTAGTTGAGGAAGTTCTTCAGGCTGCTGCGTAGGGAACAACCAATATTCAAGTGTTAAAGATAGAATTCAATAGTTTACAAGCAAAGATCGAGGCGACACCAACAGAGTGACTCGAGATGAGTCATGACTTTCTATTGGGGGATTGTTAGGATAAGGTCCGTTGGGGTCAATTTTGTAATAGTTTTTATTATTATTTTAAATTTTCCACATTTTGAGGAGCGAAGTGAAAAGGTCGATAGGATTCAAAGGGGTTTTAGAAAGGTCAAATCCCCTTAGTTTATTTCAGAGTTAAGATGTTTTGTGACCCACCCATGGTTTGTGTACCATGGTATTGTAATAGAGAATGCTATAAAAAGGAGTTATCGAGAGTCATCAAAAGAAAAATAAAGTCTATGTAAGGGTAATTGATCTAAGTAAGAGAAGTCTATTATTTGTACTTAGGGGAAGGGGAAGGCTCCTACAGCTGAGTGTGCGAAGACCTTGGTAAGTCCGCAGTTGAGTGTGCGGGCCCCTACAGTTGTGTGCGTAACGTAGAAAGAGTCTGCAATTGAAGATCTGAGCATAATAAAGGTTGTTTGGAGTAATAAATGTGTATCTGTGTGTTCATGTTTACTTCTAAATTTACTATGTATTCACTCCGTTTACTACAATTTATCATGAAACATAATTAATGGATATGTAGAAATAGTATATATATCTAATTACATGATGTTATGATTTTTTAGAATAATTAGCAAAGAGTTTGGCTCTATTATATGTTAGTTACTGTAATTTTTGGGTTTCAAGCGTTAGGGTTGGAAAAGGTTAGAATAAAAACATAGAAGTAACATAAACACATCACATAGTCCTTTGGATGCAAAAACCTGGTTCTAGCATCCCCCAATACTTCCTCGGTGATGCTGTAGCCTACGCTACACGGGTTATTTCTGAAAGGGCCAGTAGTGTAGGGTTTGTTGGTTAACGCAACTAACTCTCAGCCTAGGTCCAATCCCCCTCAAGCCAAACAATGGTTTTGTTTCTGGGACCAGAATCTATATTAGGAATATGTAATGAGCAATACATGGATACCGAATAAGAATGAGACTGAAAAGTGGATCAATTGAAATATGCATGAGTTTTCAACCCAGGAAAAAAGGAATTTACGTCTGTTGAAAGAAGAGTGGTTGAAGAGATACATGTATACAGAAGAACACAAAATTTTCTTATGCTCTTTTCTTTATGAATTATATGAATGGTTGTCTAAATTGGTGAATGATCAAGGTACATGGAGGTTGGATAGCCATATTGTTTGGACTCTAGAGTTAGTGAGGCATCCGGAAGGGTCAGAGAACAAGATTGTGAGGGATGTTGATTATTGAATTGATAGTATTTTGTGTGGATTCATTACTAAGTTCGTGATCGACACATCTATCAGTTATAATGAAGTTGAACACTTGTTTTTGAAAGGACCAAGAGGTAAGTATCTGAAGTCCCTGAAAACCTGGATTAAAATTCTCTTGTGTGAGAAAAGGGTTATGCCATTGTATTGTTATTGAGACGAGACTTGATGAGAGATACAGGAAGTGGAAAGACATTTAGTAGAAATCTAGATTCAAGTGCTAAGTATAGTCCTTTGTTGGCAGCGCCTGATAGTGATGAAGAAAGGAGTAGTATGAAAATTCCTCAAGGTGCATCGTGAATGGTAACTCAGGGTATCGCGAGAATACCACATCCATCCACTCCATCTCCACCATCACCTCCACCTCACACACCTACACTTACACCTCCACCTCCACCTCCACCTCCCCTATTCAATATGGCGAATGCTATCAAGATTCCCATATTCAAGGGCCTAAGATAGAATACCTTGAACAATTTTGGTTTGTAGAAGATGTCATTTGGAGGTCAGAGAGGATAATAGATGATGACCTAAAGAAAGTGCAGATGATCACAACATTGCAAGATAGAGTGTTGAGCTAGTATATTAAGTATTGTTCGACTCATCTAGTTGCGACGTTGAAAGATATGAAGGATCCACTAGATAATGAATTTAAAAAGGCTGAGTCTCAAGCTCAGTCTATAACTCAAGTTAAGGAAATTAAGCAGAAGGTAAATGTGTCTACGTGTGATTTCGATCAACGGTTGAAATGTTTGCTACAATATGCTAATCTGTAGATCATGGATGAACAACACAAAGATTGGTATATTTCTTTGCTATTACCCCATTTGAGATTTCCATTGTCACAAAAGAAGATTGGAACACAGAATGAGGCATTGGAGATTGCCATGAAGTTGGAAACCTCACTTATTCAGGATACGAATCTGGGAGTACAAAAGATTGAGTCGCAATTAGCTATCCTACATATGGAATTGTAGAGCCTCAAAAAGGGAAAAGAAGTCCAAAATGAGGTTTGCAAAGAAGTATGGTGTTTAAAATGTAAAGGTCATGATCATGACAAGGATCATTGCCCATTGTACCAGAATTATCTAGTTGGGGGAGGTCATGTCCCCCTGAAGCCAGAAAATACGATCGGGATGTGAACATGTGTGGTACCATGGTGCGCTATCTACTAGATCGAAAGAAAACATATGACAAACAATTGTCATTTGTTACAAAAATTTGTGGAGACTCCCCAACAATTATTTTGCAACTTTTTCAAATATATTGGTCATGATGAGTGCAATTGTCGAAGTTATGAATTGATGATGGACAGAACACCAACATATAGAGTATAGATGGAGGTACATCCTCAATAGGATCAAGGCACAACTATAGCACATGGAGGATTCCAGGGATGAGGAAGAGGATGAGGATGAGGAGATCAAAGAGGCCAAGGCTAGATCATTTGTTACAATTGTGGAGAACCAAGTCACTTTGTGCAATATTTTCAGAACCTAATGAACCCCTCTTATCAATATTGTTGACAATTTGTTCATGTCATCAAAGATTATCCCATGCTCATCGCAAATATGAAAAAAAAGAACACCTAGACCCAATAGCCTACTCAGAACATATAGATGATGAGATCAAAACCGCGTGAATATGGACCCAGCGTTAATATTGTTAAGCTGAGTGGTATTGCTACTGGGGAGGATAAAGGGAAGCAACCAGAGGAAAATGTATGGGTGCACAAAGTTGCTGACAAAGAGGTTGGATTCGATTTGAATAAGAAGGAAATGTTTATGGAGGGAAAGAGGAGCTTTGTGGACATCAGAGCTTCTACATCAAGGGCTCAGAGTAAATGAACAAAGAGGCTTGAAGCAGTCAGTACTACGTAGGAAACAGATCTCTCATTGTTAACCTCTTTCTTACAAACTTGGATGAAGCTCTTAAGGTACCAAAAAGCAGTAGAGAGACTGCAAGAGCTGATAGATAATTGCGCTAGAAAGGGTAAGCCACTACCTGAACAACGCACAATGCATAAAGTGGATAAAGTAAGAAAATGATTGGTCATGAAATGAGAGTAACTGCCCAGATTGGAGAATTTGAAATGGACCAGATAATCCTTGACTTGGGATCTGATGCAAAGTTTTTACTGAATCAAACCTGGGAAAGAATGGGATAGCCAACACTACAATGGCCCCCGATCCAAATGAGAATGGTGAATCAAAAAAATATTATCCTATGGGGCTCCTACATGGAATAACGGTGGATATTTAAGGGGAGAGAGCTAAAGCTGATTTTGAAGTGATCTAAATAGTGGATGAAAGTTACCCATAGCCGGTGCTACTTGGCATTGATTAGGCATTTGATATGAACGCAATCATTAACCTCAAGAAGCACAACATGACATTTGAGAAGAAGCAACTAAGGGTTATTGTTCCATTAGACCCAGATGAGGGTGTGCGATATATTAAACCAGTTTGAGATTATTATGAGGAGGATGATATTGAGCCAATCTATAAGCTTACTTTGCGGGATGAGGATTGGATCAACCCTATTGAGGATGGGTGAATTACTTGGGAAAATAAAAACTCCTGCAATTTAGATTCAGAGGAGGAACTTGAGCACTGGCAGAACATATTGCATGAGGTATTATCGCTGTGATGCAAAAGGCTCGCTAACTCACTCTGATGTATATCCAATGAGGTACGCAACTTACTATATTATGATGGTTTAGAAGAATTCAATTTATTTCTGGATAATTTTTAACAGGATGTACCAAAGGAACATCAGTTCTAGGCATTAGACATCACACTAAGAGCTACACTTGCCAGATGGTGGGGTACGCATAAGAACAACTTTGCCGACTGGAAGGAATATTGACGGATGATGAAGTTGTGGTTTGGGTATGCCACTACCCACATTACAGATAAATATATAGGAAAGGACAATTTGCATGAGCATCTGGTTCGATGGATAAAAGGATGGGGAGAATAACCATAGCTAGAATGGGTTCACATATTCTACCACACTTTGGATACTATTCCGATGAACTGGTATCTAGAAAACAAGTTGCGACACAGAATAGTAAAGTGGGATTTTCTGAAAGCATTAGAGGAATTTTGAGGTCTAAAATGGGCCTCCTAAGAAAAATGTACAACCAAAATAAACTTTATAAGAACCAATAGGATTCAAGATGATGATGTCAACCACGGGGGATGATTCACCATTTTTGGAGTAAAAAAGTAAAAAGATTAAAAATAAATAAATAATAAAATAATAAAACTACTTTTTCAAATCGTATTTTCAACTTATCTCCCTAAGTTTTTACTCAAATTTCGAGTGGGAGTACTCATTAGATGCAAACTTTAATTACTCATCCAAGGAGTACCCATGTTGCATACTTTGATGGGCCCTCCTACATGAAAAATGAGAAATACATGAAAAAACGTGATTACAATCACGTTTTTCATGTATTTATCATTTTTTTGTGTAGCAAGATCCATCAAAAGCATGAAACGTGGGTACTTCTCGAATGAGAAATCAAATTATGCATCCAACAAGTGTTTCTTCTTGAAATTTGAGTAAACGCATAGGGAGATAAGTTGAAAATATGAGTTGATTGTTTTTTTCCCACTAAAATGTGATGATGTAATCTAATATTATTTTATTATTTCCACTATTATTTTATAATTCCCTTAGGAGGCCCATTTTTGACCTCAAAAATCCCCTAATGAAATTTTTCTGTGAACTTTCAGTTTTGAGGATGGATTTGAGTTTATCGACGAAGCATTACAGGAGATCAAAGCTGCAATATTTAGAATGTCAAAAGAACCCATCATGTGGGTACAACTAGACTAGAGTACGCAGTTGTGCCATGCTCTAGAATGCTAAAATGTGACAACAAAAGAAGGTCAGGAAGATCCTAGGAACATCAGTGTTCTTAAGTCAGAAGGACAACGCGAAGTCGCAGAGCCTAAGGTGGAAGTCCCTGACATCTCGAAACCCTTGAAGATTAAGCAGGTGAATATTGGGTCAGAAGTGTAGCTGGAGTTTGAAAACGTAGGTGACTATTAGGATGAGGACATAGTGGATAAATTCATGGAGTTATTGCAGGAGTATTAAGACTTGCTTCCCACCAATTTATCTGATCTGAAGGGGATAGTAAGTGATCTGGGTTTCATGAAGATCACTTTGAAGACAGATGTGAAGCCAATGAAGCAGTGCTAATACCGGTTGAATCCTCAGTACAAGGAAAAAGTGCGCAAATAATTGGATAAGATGCTTGCAACCATCATTATTGAGCATGTTGAGAAATCAGACTGGGTTAGTCCTATGGTGGTTCAGGAAAAGAAGGTGAAGGGTGAAATTCAAATATGCATATATTTAAGAAAGTTGAATGATGTTGTGTTCATGATCCATTTCCTACACCATTCACAGATGAAGTATTGGAGAATGTTGGAGGTCAGGAAGCCTATTCGTTTTCCAATGGGTTCTCAGGGTATCATCAGATCAAGATTGTGCTAGAGGACCAGAGTAAGACTACCTTCACTACTGAATTGGGCTACTTCCAGTATATAGTTATGCCTTTCAAACTTAAGAATCCCCCTGCAATCTTTTCTAGGGTGGTAGTCGCAGCTTTCAAAGAATTTATTCATAAGTTTTTGGAGGCTTACTTCGATTATTGGACACTAGTTTGGTTAGTAAAGATACATGTTTCCAGTCTTCACCTCATGTTGGATACTTATCAAAAGTATCATATATCCCTTAATCTGAAGAACTGCATATTTTTCATACAATATGGGATACTTTTGTGCCATGTTGTTTGTAATTAGTGGTTAATTGTAGACCCTACCAAAATTGTAGTTATTATTAATTTGGAGCATCCGAGAAATGTCAAACAGTTTCACGCAGCATTGGGACATACAAGATATTATAGGAATTTCATCAAAGCATATGCACAAATCATTGTAGCCATGGAAAGTGTTAGGGTCATATAATAATAGGATTCATAATTTTGAATTGGCTATGGTTAGTCTTATAATATTGTAAATACTTTTGCTTTCTGCAAAATGTTTTCCCATATTAAAAATAAAAAATGTGAAGAGGGTGAGTCCTAAAAGAATAATCAAAGGACTAAAAGAAAGAAAAGGATAAAAAATGTATAAGATATGAACCCCACAAAAAGAGATAAGAATAGATCATGAAAGTGTGCGAATTCAAATGACACTACTTTTTACTTTACTTTGCAAAATAATATTATATGCATCTTGTCAAAAATGCCATAATCCATCACGGTCAAAGTAGTTTAAACTTGATTCATTCATGCTTTAAATTTCATGTTGATAGATAGAGAATAAAGATCTAGCCAAACTGTTTAATCTTGGCAGATCAGTAGTTACGTAGAGAATAATAATGAGCTCATCAGTTTAATCTGAGCCATTGGAAGTTATAAGGTTAGAATTAGATAGTTTTCTTATCAAAGAAAAAGAAATGAAGGGTCAGCAAGCTCAAATGAACCCAATGAATGAAGAGAAAATGCTAGGGTAAATAAAGGGTATGTAGAAGAACTTTTGTAAGTACACAAGGTTGCTAACGTTGGGTTATGTTATATTCTTTCCACGACTAACCTACGTAGTGAATCGGGGGGTTAGAGGGGGGGCGAAG
>APFE030713752.1:44031-203029 GCA_000404065.3 Pinus taeda
ACCAGAATGGTGATGCCTTGTCTGTACGAGGACGGTCCCAGAACAGAAACAAAAATAAGTCATCGAGTGGGAGATCTAAATCTAGAGGGAGATCTAAATCTCCAGGAAAACCTAAAAAGGTGGTGTGCTGGAAATGCGGAAAGGAAGGGCACTTCAGAAGGGAGTGTAAATCTAAAGCTCCTGATAAAGGAAAGGGATCTGATGATGCTCTTTCTGCAGAGGTGAAAACCACCTCAGATGAAGGTGGGGATGTGTACTTGGCTTCTTCAAGTACACATGTAGATCATGAGGCATGGTTGATTGACTCAGGTGCATCCTTTCACTTCATTCCCCATAGATAGTGGTTCTGCGAGTATGAGAAATATGATGGTGGTGATGTCTTTTTAGAAGATTATAGGAAGGCTAGAATCATTGGTCGCGGACAAGTAAAGCTGAAGTTGCAAGGTGGAAGGGTTAATACTCTTTCGAGTGTTTTGCATATTCCTGCATTGGCCAGAAATCTTATTTCTGTAAGAAAGTTGGATGATGTAGGTGTAAAGGCAGTGTTCGAGAAGGATACCTGCAAGATGGTTTGAGGAGCACTATTATTGATGTGCGGAGTTTTGATTGGAACTCTGTACAAGCTGCAAGGTAGCACTGTTGTTGACAGGTGCAATAGTTATATGGTTCCTGAAAATGGAGTAGAAAATCTAGTGGTCTCTAGAGAGAAGACCATGTTGTGGCATCAAAGGCTTGGACATATTGGAGAGAAGGGCCTTCGATACTTCATGGTAAAGGTATGGTAGAAGGTATGAGTAATAGCTCTCTGGATTTTGATTTCTGTGAAAATTGTGTATATGGGAAGCAGAATCGGGTGAGTTTCCCCTCTGGTGGTAAGAGGACGAAACAAATATTAGAGCTTGTGCACAGTGATGTGTTTGGACCTGTGAAAGTTCCATCACTGGTAAGTCTGTGTACTATGTATCATTTATAGATGACTTCTCAAGGAATACATGGATATATTTCCTTAAGAAGAAATCTGAAGTCTTTGACAGGTTTAAAGAATTTAAGGATCTGGGGGAAAATCAGACAGAGAAGAAGATAAAGGTACTGAGGACAGATAATGGTGGAGAATTCTGCAGCAAGGAATTTGAAGAATTTTGTAAGAAGTGTGGTATAGCACAGAAGAATACTCCATATACACCTCAACAAAATGGAGTCACAGAAAGAATGAACAAGACGTTGATGGAAAGGGCAAGAAGCATGCTCAGTGGTGCCGGGTTAGGACAGGAATTCTGGCCAGAGGCGGTGGATACTGCATGTTACTGGTCAACAGGTCACCTTCATCAGCGTTGGAGGATAAGACTCCACAAGAAGTATGGACTGGTAAGAAACCCTCTCTTTCACATCTGAGGGTATTTGGATGTGATGCATATGTACATGTTCCAAAGGAGAAACGAACCAAGTTGGATAGTAAATCTGAAAAGTGCATCTTTATTGGGTATAAGGATGGTTTAAAGGGTTATAAACTTTGGAACCCAGTAACAAGGAAGGTTGTGTACAGTCGAGATGGGGTGTTCAGAGAGGTGAAAGATGTTATTAAACATGAAGTCCAACCAAAGGAACCTGTGAAGATAGAGTTTGAACTAAAGGAGGAAGAATCAGACTCTGTAGCAGAGGAGGAATCAGAAGATGAAGAGCCACAAACTCCGGCTGTGAGAAGATCAGCTCAAGAAAGAAGGCAGCCAGAAAGCTATAATCCATCTGCTTTCCAATCAAATTTGCTTTGTCTGTTACTGATGATGATCCCAGAACCGTGAAGAAGCAGTGGATTCAGAGGATGGAAAACTCTGGAAAGAGGCCATGGTTGATGAAATGGCATCTTTGCACAAAAATGAGGCTTGGGATCTGGTGGAGTTGCCAGCTGGAAGGAAACCCATTGGCAGCAAATGGGTGTTCAAGAAGAAGACAAATGCAGAAGGGAAGGTGGAGAAATACAAAGCTCGGTTGGTAGCAAAAGGTTATTCCCAAGTGCCGGGAATTGATTTTGGTGATATTTTTTCGCCTGTTGCCAAGGTAACTTCTATTAGATTACTTTTATCTGTTGCTGCTGCTTTTGATTTTGAGGTAGAACAGATGGATGTGAAGACAACATTTCTTCACGGGGATTTGGAAGAGGAAATCTACATGAACCAACCTGAAGGCTTTGCGGTGAAGGGTAAGAAAGAACTAGTATGCAAGTTAAAGAAGTCTCTGTATGGGTTAAAACAGTCACCAAGGATGTGGTATCAGAAATTTGATACATTTATACGGGGACTTGGCTTCACCAAGAAGCAAAGCAGATCATTGTGTGTATTTTAAATTAATTGGTGACCGTGTTATTTATCTGGTCTTGTATGTGGATGATATGTTGTTGGTTGGAAATGACAAAGAAATTATCCAGGATTTGAAGACCCAATTGTCCTCCAAATTCGACATGAAAGATCTCGGTGCTGCAAACTATATTTTGGGCATGGAAATTAAAAGAGATTGGGCAAAGAGGAAGCTCTGGTTAAACCAGAGGAAGTATGTCGAGACAATATTGCAGAGGTTTAATATGTAGGATAGTAAACCAATGAAGGTTCCTATTCCTGTAGGTGTGAGGTTATCTGTTGAACAGTGTCCCAAGACACAAGAAGAGGAAGAGGACATGTCCCGTGTTCCATATGCAAGTACAGTCGGTAGCTTGATGTATGCAATGGTCTGTACTAGACCAGACATTGCACATGCAGTGGGAGTATTGAGCAGGTTTATGTCAAAACCAAGGAAGGAGCACTGGACAATAGTGAAGCGGGTTTTCAGGTATTTGTGTGGCACTAGTGATTATGGTTTGTGCTACCAACAAAGACCAGGATTGGATAGAGTGTTGGATATTCGTGGCTTTGTTGATGTAGACTGGGCTGGAGATCTGGATCAGAGAGTATCTACAAGTGGGTATGTGTTTAACCTATTTGGAGGTGCAGTCAGTTGGATAAGTAAGAAACAATCTGTAGTGGCACTATCAACTATAGAGGCAGAATACATGGCAGCCACACATGTAAGCAAGGAAGCAGTTTGGTTGCAGAGTTTGTGTTTAAGTATGCGGTTAGTACAGGGAGCTATAAGGATAGACTGTGACAGCCAAAGTGCAATTTTCTTGGCAAAGAACCCTGCTTATCATTAAAAGACAAAGCACATTGATGTTCAATATCACTTTGCGAGGGATATGATAGAAAACAAAAAGGTGTTGATGGTAAAGGTGGACACATTGAAGAATATTGTAGATGCATTGACAAAATCTGTGAGCTCTGAGAAGTTTTCTTGGTGTAGAGAAACAATGGGCATTTCAGGGCTGGAAAAATGACTAAGCTCTCCTGTGGCCCACTGTGGAAAGAAAACAACAAGTGGGAGATTGTTGGGTTGTGTTATATTCTTTCCACGACTAACCTACGTAGTGAACTGGGGGGTTAGAGGGGGGGCGGAGCCCCCCCTTCATTGCGTCGATTTCGTAGTGGGGAGGTCACAGGGGGGTTTGAGGGGGGCAGGTAGCCCCCCTCTATGGGGTCCAGGACAGCGCCCCGGGAAAACTTTTTGTGGACCCTATATTAGGTTGGGCGAACCTACCTATGGTTTTCGGTCCATGGTTTTGGATGCGATGGTTTTCGGCCCATGGTATTTGATGCTTCGACATGTATAAATATGTATTGTAACATTGAAAGGAACATAATGAAAAATCAAGCTGGTAGTCCTGGTTTTGGGATCCAGTGGGAAATCTATGTGTATATGTGTTTTATGTGTTATGCTCTCACATTTTTATTTTTCCTCTGATTTAGAATTCATATGCAGGTAATTTCTGTACGGGGTTAAAACCTACAACTAAGTCAAAATCACCTTCATTATGCTTAATCCTATGTTTCATATGTAGGAGGAATTTTCAAAGGGAAAGGACATTCACTAAAACTTATTTACTAATTTCCCCCATTATCGCTAGATCCCCATATACTTAGTTTATTAATTTCATCTCATTATCCCTTCATTACTTTTCATCCCCTAATGTTGTCCCTTTCTCGGTTCCAAAGCACCCCTCCCTCTTCATTTCCCCTTGTAAAAACCCTTTCCCTTCATTTCTACTTTTTTTTCCCTTGGTTTCACACATTTCCCTAGACATTACCCTTTAAAAATCATTCTCCCTTCCAAAAACCCCTTTCCCTAATGTGAAACCCATTCCCATCACAAAATAATACATTCCCCCTTATTAATTTCTCTTTTTCCCTTAGAAACCCACTCAACGACTTTATCCTAAGTTATTTCTTATACTCCCACTTTATTTATTTAAAGTCCCCCATGTTATAATTCCCTAACACCCTTTTAACACACCAAACCTTGGTGTATAGTTAAAACCTCCACTATATAACTCATGGTCCCCACCCTTTATTAACCCATTGCTTATATTAAAAACCTGTGCTTACTTTTTAATTAATTACATTTCATTGCAACTAAAAATCAACCCCACTCCCTAGCTCCATTTGTGCAACTTCGCCGCACAATAGCCCTCTGATATCCCACCTCCAGATCCAACGGTGCATATCCATATTGTGCAGTTTCATCATCTGACAGTTAAAAGTCCAAAAGCACATGAGATTTGTGGTTTTGGTCGAGCACTATTCCTCTACGTGGCGACACCAGGTTATATCGCGTGCTCATGAAAAATACCACCCTCCACCCAAAAGTGGTGCAATATGGCTTAAAACCGCCTCCCCATGTAAACGAAAACTACCCACTATTCATTTGCCAAATCTCGTGGCAAAATGTAACTGTTGTTGGTTAAAAGGACGAGAAAACATGCTTTTTCTCTTTTCGCTCATTTTCGCTAAAAACCTCTGTTAACCAATTTTGACACCTTGAACCTCTAAGCAGCCATTCTAACCACCTTCTGCAACTAGAAGACATTGTAGAAACCAAATTGAAGTAGCAATTAGACAATTGAAGCCTCAGAAACCTCTACTTCTACCACAAAACCCTATCTGCACACCAAATCATCATTTTCCAGATATTCTTGAAAGAACTAGAACGACCCTATAAATTTGAGCTATGCATAGTAATTATTAAAAGGTTAATTAATTAAAATAATTAAAAAAACCTTGCTAAAATGAATAAAAACTTACTGTGCATCCAAATCCCTTTTCTACAGATTGTAATTACCCTCCCCACCGTTCTAGAGCTTTTAACATTACTCCTAAAGCCAGAGAAAAGGTAATTTAGTTGAATAAACCACATTATGGATTCCCAAAGCTCTTTTGATGTAAGACCCCTACAAACCCCTCACTTGGATATTGACCATCTCCCATTGGCCGACAAAGATTTTCAAATTAAGGACACTATTTCCCCTAGCCACCTATTGAAACTCCACTGCTAGAGTAAAGATAAATTCATGAACCAAAATGATGACATTCACCTATGGGAATCAAATTTTCCCAAATACTTGTTCCCACAGGTACACCTATTCCTAGAAATCATCCACTTCTACCAAGCTTGCTATGTCCCAAGTGAAAGAAATATAGTCTCCCCTAACCAATAGGTTTTATTTACCATTACTGCAGAGTCAATAAATCAAATGATGCAGATCCATCCAAGCCCAGATGAGACCCCACTTTCCATTGAATCTTTATTTGAACTCTACACAGAGCTAGACCTTCCCGAGAAAGCCCAAATCTTTCATATTTTCATCATAGAAGATTCTCATACTCCTACAGATAGTCCTCCATATGCTGCCACCATCTTTTCTGAGAGAGCTAGACAAATTATAACCATGCTCTCTTTTATTTTAGGATACACCACTGATGAGCATGTGGATGAGGTTATACTTGCTTTCCTTTCTATTTTTTTCCTAGGCAAGCCTCTAGCTGCAATTTACAACTTTTCTCAGTTCTTGGAAGATAGAATCCATGAACAGTTTATGAGATTTCCAAATGAGAGAGTATCCAAATACTCATCAGTATTGTTTCACAAGTTCTTATACTTTTAGTCAGACAAGTTTCTAGTCAACATCCAAAATTTAGACACAAAGGGTCATCCAAGTTCTGTCATATTTTGGACACCATTGATCCAAAGATATTTCACTGTTTTTAGTTATAAAGAGTTCATTGATTCATTTTTTCATCCAGTTGTAAACATGCTAAACAGTGGCTATCAACCCAGGATCAATGATGAGATTAAGAGAGTTTTATAGTTGGCTAAAATAGTCGAGTTGGAGACCGATATCTATACCAGGACCACATAGAAATTAGGATATATGGATGCCATCTCACTCCCTACAAGTTGCCCAAATACCTCCCCATGAGGATATTTGCATTAGAGTATTTTAGGCAAATCATAAACTCTGATGAGGTTAATTTTCTGTCATCTAGGAAGAAAACTCAGTTTAAGATAAAAAAAACCAATTGGGCCCTTTTATTTGTAATAATAGGGAAGTTGGACAAGAGGCAAAGAAAATATTACAACAAATGAACTTCAAAAGTAGTTTCATGTGGCAGTATGACCCTAATGGAGTCATAAACAAGTTAAGGCTCAAGTTCAAATTAAGCCCTTTCATACATGAGCCTAGGCCAGATATTTCAAGATATGCCAACCAGTCAGAGAGGTTGGAGAATACTTTAATAGATGTGGATAATACTTTAATAAATGTGGAAAAGTAGATTGATACTAGTTCCTTTCTGCAGGTTCCAACCCTACAGGAATAGATGAGTATTACTCCCATTCTACAGATTCCAACCATGCATGACAGAAATGTAAAAAGAACCACAGAAGAAGGTTCTAGCTCCTGGATGGACACTACAGATGACAGGTTTGAAATCAGTTATAGGAAGAAGCCCAAGCTTAATCCTGTGAGCAAGAAGACACCATTGATACAATTGAAATTACTGATAATGACACAATGGTTGGAAAGACTTAAGGTCCAATAGTTTCAGAGGAAACTCGTCAACCTTCTACCTCAAGCACTTAAATAAATGAAAAGTATCTTAGTATTGAAGTCTCTTCATCCAGCAAGCCAGTGGATAAAGAGAAAGATATAAAATAAAAGTACAAGGAAATCAAGATGAGGATGAGGCATTAAAGGCTAAAACATATGCCTATTGCTTCAAACAAAAACCTGTCAATCAAAATAGATTAATGCCAGCATTTGACATTAAGACTGGTAAGATGCAAATGACCTTTATGCAACCTACAGTCCAGCAGCCTAGATCGTCAGTAGACTTCAGGAAGAAATAGTTTGATGTTTTGGCTAGGGATGTTCACCCTATTGACCAAATCGAATTCCATAAGTAGGTAAGTGAAATTATTTGCTCCACAATGACTAATATAGCAATGACTATGCACAAACTTCAAAGCTCACTGGATAACATCACAACACAGCTTAAGCTAGAAAAGGCATCCTCACAATCCAAGGACAACAAAATCAAGTCACTGGAAGAATTTGTAATTGAAATTGGATATAATCCAAGTGACATCAAGGTAGAATAAAAATTGATAAAGAATAAAAATGAGGATATTGTTGATTTGAAGAAATAACTGAAGTTGCCTCCCTCTGAACATCCACAAACCAAGGAGGTCCTAGAGAGCCAAAACCAGCAGGATGAAATGATGGATCTCATTCTTCAACTAAATGCTCAATTAAAAGAAATGGAGAAGGAACTGGATGAGTTAATAAAGCTGAAACAAGTCAACCTTGAGATAGCTACTGCCACTGCTATCCCTGCAGTCACAATAAAAGCTCCTTCAACTTTGGCAGCTTCATTGGCCCCAACAACTCCACTAGCTACAACACTTCCAGCTGCAACAACAACTACATCAGCAACATGTTCAACAATAGCAGCAACTCATCCAAGTCATGAAGCAAGTAAACTAGTCAAAGCCAGACATGTCCATTCAGACCACTAAGATAAAATAAACTTAAAGAACAAATAACAAGTCTAGAGGACGAGAAAAAACTGGCTCAGAGTATGCATAAAAATTAAGTACAGAAGTCAAAAAGGTTGACTGAGAGGATAAAGAACTCAGAAAAAGAATTAACATTGAAGGAGCCACTTGCCCAAGAAAAATAACATGTATGGGCCAATATCATTGACTTTGTCAATGATATTTGGCCATCTATACAAGTTATCTTTTAACAAAATGATTTAGTCAAAGAGGCTACTGAAGCAATTCAAAGAGTTAAGGCAGAGCTTGGAAATATGCCAAAAGAAGCCTCAAGAATAATCCAATTCCTTAACTCCAAGAATAAATATGAATTGCAAGAGCTGGACATAGCTGACATGGTTGGCACTATACTAGAGGTGAAGAAAGTACTCACCAAAAGGACCTTGATGATGCAGCTTGAGGACAAATGCCAAACCATGGAGATAGCTATAGGAAAATTTATGGTCAAATTTGATGCTCTGAGGCAAAAAGTTCTACCAAATCCATTTGTAATAAAGGACAAGTTAATGCCACATGAAGAATATAACAAGAAAATTAGAGAAGTGGCAAGGGAACAAGTCAATAGTTCCTCTATGAAAGGGATGCCTACAGGAAAGGTTCTGTACCAAACTTTTGAGAACTTCTTTTACCTCCAACATGAGGTAAAACATCTTTTTGTAAATAAACCTACCTTTGCAGAATACACAGAAGCCGATGAAGTCTACAAAAGAATGGTAAATATCAAATTATCAGATATAGATACTTGATAAAAATTAAATAACTTACTGTGAAAATGCAAGGTAAACAGGGCTTACAAAGCAGTGAAGGAAAAGCAGTAGAGTCAAAGAGTATCAGATGAAAGAGTATCAATCAAAAGGAAAAGTAAAAGGATAGGTAGCATAAAAGCAACAAAAAAGGAGAAAAAACTGCAAAAGATCTGACAACATAGTCGAACAAACAGGGACAACTTGTACCTGTTACATATATGTCTCTATCTTCTTGCATGAAGATTTTTTCTTTTTCCTTGAATAATTCCCAAAACAATTTGGGATATTTTGTAATAAATTTTTTGATAAATACATCATAATTCGAAGTATAAAGGGTGGATTGCTTAACATTTCTATAGTTGTATTCATCTAAAACCTAAGGGTTCATTGTACCATTTGTTTTTTAAGTCAACATACTGGATTGAGTAATAAGGGAAAAGCATTACAGGATTCATGTGTTCGGCCACTTTAGTGAAGTATTTTCTATTTGTCCAATTTTTATCTTCTTAAGTGTTTCACATACTTGCATGTTATCTAAATTGAACGAAATAAGCAGAATATTATTACAGAATTTGTTTACGTACACTCTGTCTTGAACATTTATTCATTTTAATGTTTTCTTATGATATCCAAAGTAGGGAATCCTTCATTTCTCCCTAGTTTTGATTGACCTATATCATTTCCTTCATTATTCAGTTTGAGGAACCCTTAATTTCTCCTTGACCCTAATTAAAAACCACTTCACCCTCCAGCCTAAAAATCTGAATTTACTCAGCTACCTTTCCCTGTAAACAATACCTTTAGAACTTGATTCAGTCCTATTTTCTTGACACTTGACCCCATAGCCCAATGGTAAAGGACATCCCTCTATCCATCTAAGTCAGTGATTCAATCACCAAATCAAAATCAAAACCCAATCAAAGCTTAAATAACTAGCCTAAAATAAATTAACTTAACAAAGCTAAATCATAAAGAGAGAACCCTCTTTGAGCATTAGGAAGGCTAAATCCTAATCTCAAAAGCAGGTTTGTGGTTACCTTTATTATTTCTTTCATAACAACTCTAGGGAAATTTTAGAGTGATAACATAGTGGCGACCATACTAGGGAGAGTCCTTAGTCTGATAAACCTTAAAGAAAATCTTAAAATTTCTTCACCTTAAGGTCATTTTAGAGTTGTTAAAAGGTTTCAGTTAAAAAATTAAAATTATAGCTCCCAAAAGAACACATTATACCAGGGCACATCCAAATCCAAACCCTACTACAATAGTTGATGATCTTGACAAAATTTTAATAAAACCAAAAAGGGTAGAAACTCAAGGAAGTAGTAGTTAGTTAATTAAATCAAATTCACTCCCTAAAGAGTTATCAAGTTTAGAGGATATTCAATTTGATTTATCATTTGAGATTTCTTTGTTTCGTACCAAATCTAAAAATTCAATTCATGATACTGTAATAGACCCCAACTTTATTCAATTTAATGAATCAAAAAAGGTTCTTAGACATCTTGATTTAGATCAACATGTTTTGGATACTTTTGACAAACTAGAAGCTTTAACCTCAACTTTGATAAGGCATATAGATGAAGCCTATCTTCAACAGTCAGTTGAATTAGCTACCCTGACTACTGCGACCCCTAAAATTTCTACAGAGTCTTCAAAAAATATAAATACAGCTTCATTTACTACCACCTCACCAATAATATCCACCACATTTAATTCCCCTAAACCATTCATACCTCAACCTCCTTTTCAAAACAACATCTCATGCTCATCCAGTTCATCCACAACCATCTCAAGTTCTTCTTCAAGCACCACTACTTTACCTCCTAGCCAAGCTAGAACCTTAGCCATGGAAGAAAGATATGCACCTTTGGTATTACCAACTCAACTACATGCCATGCCCCAAGACTACCAAAGTAAAATCTTTATGTTTGATGCTATTGGTCAGTATATTGCCCAACAACATGTGAATAAAATCATTGTTTATTTTGAGTTACATGAGATTGATGAGTCTAATGTGCAAATGAGGTTATTTTCCCAAACAATAGTAGGGGATGTCAAGAAATGGTTTAAAGGTTTACCTGCTAATCATATTGTTGATTTAGTTGCTTTCCATAGATTTTTTATTGATATATGGGAAAGAAAGAAAAACCCTTTACAAATATTGTCTGAATATGAAAAAATTAGAAGAGCTCCCAATGAATTTGTTCAGGACTATTATACTAGGTTCAACAGTATTTATAATGCAATCCCTGCAAATATTAAACCTCCACCAGATTTAACACTAATCAAATTTCTTGATGGTTTTGAAACCGATATGTCTTACCAATTGAGAGAAAGAAGCCCTGAAACATTGGAACAGATGCAAAGTAATTTTGTTAGTGTAGAAGCCAATTTATTAGCTAAGAAAGCTAAGATGAGAAATGAGAAAAGAGTTACCATTAAACAGGAAACATCCACCTCAAATGGCAAGATAAACTATTAGCTAAAAGTGTAGAAAGGATAATGGATAGATTAGAAAATATGGAAAGAAAATATCAATGGGAAAATAAAAAAGAACCACCAATAAGAAACCCCAACTTTAGGAAAAATCCAAATACTGGAAAAACAAGAGATGTTATACCTAATCAACAGGTTAGACCACCTTTCCAGGAAAAATTTTCTGTAGGTTCACAAAACCATGAATAAGAGGAGGACACCTAGATAAACCTATTGGGGATTAAAAACGAAGATGTTGTTTTTCTTACTCAAGAACAATAGGAATTGTACATGCTACAACAATTAAAATTAGGATCTAGAGAGTCGTTTGACTACAAACAAGGTTATGAATCTGCTATCTATGAAGTTCAGAAACAATATATCCTTAGAAGAAAAAAGAATACAGAAGTTCCCACTGAGAAATCAGTCCAAACATAAACTAAAAAAATAGCAGAAGCTCCTGTGACCAAAGTTCTATAAATTCTCCCTAGAGGAACTCAGGAGACTTCCAACCCAAAAATTGTAGACATAACTTCAGCTAAAACTCAAACTTCAACTCTTGCTCAAACTATTCCAAATAAGAAATTTCAAAACAAAACTGCTGGTACACAAACTAAGTTACCAAGTGCTGATAAATAAGATAAAAGTACACAGACCACAATTGCTAAGGAAGATCACCTACAATCAGGAAAAACTCAATTTCTATTCAACATTAAGACTGAGATAGCCAAATTGAAAATATGGGTTCCTTAGACAGAGTTAGTGAAAAATGAGTCATACAAAGCACAAATCACTGAAACACTAAACATAGGTGAAGGAGAAGATGTTGTGAACCTTAATGATGATCAACCTGAGTTATTATTTGGTATAGAAGTAAATGGAACCCATCAACAAGGGGGTATCCCTCCATTCTACATTAGCTTAAATTTTCATGAGAAAATCTTACATAATGCTATTCTAGATTCAGGGGCATCCCATAACCTAATGCCTAAAGCAATCATGGGAGGATTAAATTTATATATCAGAAAACCCTACAAGGAAAACAAAAAATGGAGCCTTTATGATCAGACATATAAGGATGTAACATAGGAACAGAAGAAAAACCCAATCTTATCAAAATATCCAAAGCATTACCTCTAGATGAAGAGTTGAAATACATAAGTCTATTCAAAGAGTTTCAATATATCTTTTCCTGGAATTATGAAGACCTTAAGTCTTATGATAGAAGTATTTTTCAACATAAGGTACCCATCAAAGAAGATCAGAACCCTTTAAACAAAAGCTTAGGAGAATTAATCTAGTTCTTATGCAATTAATTGAAAAAGAAGTAAAAAGGATGTATGATGCACCAATCAGAGCACCAATTAGATATTCAGATTGGGTCTCTAATGTAGTCACTACGAGAAAGAAAACAAGAGAAATCAGACTCCATGTTGATTTCAGAAACTTGAACAAAGTATCACTAAAATCTAACTATCCCCTCCCTAAAATGGACCAGATTCTCCAAAGGGTAGTAGGGTCATCCAGAAATTCATTGCTGATGGGTTCTCTAGATACAACCAAGACTTAGTTCAACCAGAGGATCAAGAAAAGACTGCATTTACCACTCCCTGGGGTACTTTCATGTATTTAAATATGCCTTTTGGATTAATTAATGCTCAAGCAACATTCCAAAGAGAAAAGGACATAGATTTTGCAGAAGAAATCCATGACTTTCTAGTTACTTACAAAGATGACATTGAAGTGTTTTCCAAATCAGATAATAAACATCTAGTTCACCTAAGGAGAGTTTTTATTAAATGTAGAAAATTTGGTATTTCCTTGAATCCCAAAAAGACACTCTTTGGGCTAGAAAAAGGTACACTCTTGGGACGCATAATATCAAAAGATGGAATTAGAATAGATCCAGCTAGAATAGAGGCAATCCTAAAAATCACTCATCCTAGAAACATCAAAGAATTACAATCATTCTTAGGTAAAATAAATCTTCTTAGAAGATTCATTTCTAACTTGACAGAATTAATCAAAGAATTAAATAACATGTTAAAGAAAGATTCAACACTTAAGTGGACAGTAGAGGCTAAACAATCTTTTGAGGCAATCAAAGAAGCCCTTACTAAAAATCCAGTCCTCATAGTTCTGATTTCAAAAAATATATTATAATATTTTTCTTTTGCTTCAGAAAATACAATTGCAACAATCTTGTTGCAAAATAATGATTAAGGTTATGAGAAGCCTATTGCACTTTTCAGCAAATATTTAAGATATGCTACACTAAAGTACAACATAATGGAAAAACAAGCACTTTCTTTAGTGAAATATATTAAATATTTCAGAGTGTACATCTTATATGTACACATCATTGCATATGTTCCAAATTCAGTAGTAAAGGATATCTTAACACAGAATGGGCTTGAAGGAAAGAGAGGAAAATGGATTGCCACCATTTTGGAATATGACATTGAAATAAAGCCTACAAAACTTATCAAAGGCCAAGGTTTAGTTAAACTCATGGCTGAATCGAACTGCCAGGCCTTAGATATAAATTTTATTGGTGCCCTAGATGATCAGGAAGAGATGGCGACTCCACAAATCATTGAAGCTTTTGTAGATTCACCCTGGTATGCATATATCATATTTGTTTTTCTAAACCTACAAGCTCCTCTTAGTTTATCTATAACTAAAGGTAGATTTTTGAAAATGAAATCAATGAAATATTGTATCATAGACAATGATTTATTTTGGAAAGATAATGGTGGCATTTTATTGAATTGTTTATTAAAAGATGAAGCTGACAAAGTTATGCAAGAATTTCATGCAGGAGATTGTGGAGGACACCTACACTGGAAAACAAATTCTGATAAGATTTTAAGGGCGGGTTTTTACTGGCCCACCCTTTTTGCAGATGTTAAGAAATATGTGACCTCCTATCACAAGTGCGAAATATTTGAAGGCAAAAAGAAACTCTTACCATTACCTCTCAAACCCATCTCCACAAAAATTCCTTTTCAACAATGGGGCTTGGATTTCATTGTGGAAATCCACCCATCCTCCTCAGCCCATCATAAATGGATTTTGACAGCCACTGACTACTTTACTAAATGGGTAGAAGCCATCCCTTCTAGACAAGCCACAGACTTTGTCATCATTTCATTCCTTGAGAACAACATCCTTTCTAGGTTTGGATGCCCACAAAAGATCATTGTTGATAATGCAGTTGCTTTCAAATCCAAAAAATGGTAGAATTTTGTAACAAATATCACATTATCCTTGGCCATTCCACAGTCTATTACCCTCACGGTAATGGACTTGCAGAATCCTCAAACAAAGACCTTGTTAATATCATCAAGAAACTACTAGAAGACAACAATAATACATGGAACAAAAAGTTGGTTAATGCCTTATGGGTAGACAGACTAACTACCAAAAATCCATTGGTAGATCTTCTTACCAGATAGTATATGGAATGGATGTTGTTTTTCCATCCTCTTTAGGAGTACGAGTGATGAACATGATTCAAGAGTTGCAAATAGAACCAAACAATATCCAAAGGAGGATAAATCAGATAACACATTTGCAGAAAAATAGAGAAGAATTTTATGTCAAATCACAAGTGATCCAGGATAAAATCAAAAAGATTTTTCACAATAAAATCAAAGATGATGATTTTTATATAGGTGATAAAGTACTCAAATGGGATTCTAGAAGAGAAGAAAAGGGTAAACATAGTAAATTTGATTTCCTATGGCAAGGCTCTTATATCATTTATGGCTATAGAGGAAACAATGCATTTTTCATGAGACAGTTAAATGGAACAGATCTGCTAGATGGAATATTTAATGGTAGAATCTTGAAGCATTACTTGTCCTCATATTAACATTATTTCACTTGTTTACTTTTCTCATTGTACATAACATTGCAAAGCTTAGATTGGATTGGATGATTATCTTCTGAGGTTGAAGCCTGAAGAGAAGGCCCTGAGCTTTAAAAGGTGTATCATCATATGTATGAATAAAATAGATCACAAAGGAGAAGTTACAAGGCAACCACAACCAAAGTTTAAAAGGCTACTGATCTTAAAGTTCTTGACATTTCACCAGGAAATTCCATCCCCATGTGGAGCCACTGTTAGGTTCCTATAATAATAGGATTCATAATTTTGAATTGGATATGGTTAGTCTTGTAATATTGTACATACTATTCTTTTTGCAAAATGTTTTCCCATATTAAAAATAAAAAATGTAAAGAGGGTGAGTCTTAAATGAATAAACAAAGGAATAAAAGAAAGAAAACGATAAAAAAATGTATAAGATACGAACCCCACAAAAAGAGATAAGAATAGAGCACGAAAGTGTGCAAATTCAAATCCACTACCTTTTACTTTACTTTGCAAAATAATATTGTGTGCAACTTGTCAAAAATGCCACAATCCATCATGGTCAAAGTAGTTTAAACTTGATTCATTCATGCTTTAAATTTCATGTTGATAGATAGAGAATAAAGATCTAGCGAAATTGTTTAATCATGGTAGATCAGTAGTTAGGTAGAGAATAATAATGAGCTCATCAATTTAATTTGAGTCATTGGAATTTATAAGGTTAGAATTATATAGTTTTCTTATCAAAGAAAAAGAAATGAAGGGTCAGCAAGCTCAAATGCACCCAATGAATGAAGAGAAAATGCTAGGGTAAATAAAGGGTAGGTATAAGAAGTTTTGTAAGTGCACAAGGTTCTTCAGTCAAAAGGACCTTCATTATGCTTAATCCTATGTTTCATGTGTAGGAGGAACTATCAAAGAGAAATGACATTCACTAAAGTTATTTACTAATTTCCCCCCATTATCACTAGACCCCCACATACGTAGTTTATTAATTTCCCCTCATTTTCCCTTCATTACTTTTCATCCCCTAATGGTGTCCCTTTCTTTATTCCAAAGCACCCCTCCCTCTTCATTTCCCCTTGTAAAAACCCTTTCCCTTCATTTTGACCTTTTTTCCCTTGGTTTCACATATTTCCCTAGGCATTACCCTTTAAAAATCATTCCCCTTCCCAACACCCCTTTCCCTAGTGTGAAACCCATTCCCATCACAAAATAATGCATGCCCCGCATATTAATTTCCCTTTTTCCCTTAAAAACCCACTAAACCCCTTTATCCTAAGTTATTTCCTATACTCACACTTTATGTATTTAATGTCCCCCATGTTATAATTCCACGACACCCTTTTAACCCACCAAACCTCAGTGTATAGTTAAAACCTCCATCGTATAACCCATGGTCCCCACCATTTATTAACCCATTGCTTATATTAAAATCCCATGATTACTTTTTAATTAATTACATTTCATTTTAATTAAAACCCGACCCAGATCCCCAGCTTTGTCCGTGCAACTTCGTCATGTGATAGCCCTCTGATCTCCCACCTATAGATCCAACGGCGCATATCCATATCATGAAGTTTCATCATCCAACAATTAAAAGTCCAAAAGCACGTGATAATCATGGTTTTGGACAAGCACTATTTCGCTACGTGGCGGCACCAATCTATATCACGTTCTCACGAAAAATACCGCTCTCCACCCTAAAGCAGTGCGATATGGCCTAAAACCACCTCCCCACATAAACGAAAATTGCCCACTATTCATTTGCCAAATCTCGCACCAAAACGTAGCCGTTGTTGGTTAAAATGCCGACAAAGCCCCCTTTTTCTCTTTTCACTCATTTTCGCTGAAAACCTCTGTTAACCAATTTTGACACATTGAACCTCTAAGCAACCATTCTAACCACCTTTTGCAACCATAAGATGCTGCAGACACCAAATTGAAGCAACAATTAGACAATTGAAGCCTCAGAAACCTCTGTTGCCACCACAAAACCCTGTCCGCACACCAAATTGTCATTTTCCAGGTATTCTTGAAAGAACCAGAATGACCCTATAAATTTGAGCTATGCACAATGATTATTAAAAGGTTAATTACTTAAATTAATTAAAAAACCTTTCTAAACTGAAGAAAAAATTAGTGTGCATCCAAGCCCCTTTTCTATAGATTGTAATTACCCTCCCCACTATTCTAGAGCTTTTGACGTTACTCCTAAAGCTAGAGAAAAATTAATTCAGTTGAATAAACCACATTATGGCTTCCCAAAGCTCTTTGGATGTAAGATTCCTGCAAACCCCTCACCTAGATATTGACCACCTCCCATTGGCCGATAGAGATTTTCAAATTAAGGACATTATTTCCCCTAGCCACCTACTGAAAATCCACTACTGGAGTAAAGATAAATTCATGAACCAAAATGACGAAATTCACCTATGGGAATCAAATTTGCCCAAATACTTGTTCCTACAGGTATGCCTATTCCCAGAAATAATCCACTTCTGCCAAGTTTTCTATATCTGAAGTCAAAGAGCTATAGTCTCCCCTGACCAACAGGTTTTATTTACAATTATTGCATAGTCATAAATCAAATGTTGCAAATCCAACCATGCCCAAATGAGACCCTACTATCCATTGAATCTTTACTTGAACTCTACACAAATCTAGACCTTCCCAAGAAAACTCAAATCTTTCAGACTTTCATCATAAAAGAGTCTCATACTCCTACAGATAATCCTCCATATGCTGCCACCATCTTTTCTGAGAGAGCTAGACAAATTATAACCATGCTCTCTTATATTATAGGATACACCACTAATGGGCATGTGGATGAGGTTATACTTTATTTCCTTTCTATTTTTTTCCCAGGCAAGCCTCCAGCTGCAGTTCACAACTTTGCTTAGTTCTTGGCAGACAGAATCCATGAACATTTTCTCAGATTGCCAAATGACAGAGTATTTAAATACTCATCAGTATTGTTTCACATGTTCATATACTTTCAGTCTGACAAGTTTCTATTCACCATCTAAGATTTAGACACCAAGGACCATCCATGATCTATCATCTTTTGGACACCATTGATCCAAAGATATTCCATTGTGCTTAGTTATAAAGAGTTCATTGATTCTTTTGTTCATCCAGCTGTAAACATGCTAACCAGTAGCTATCAACCCATGATAAATGATGAGATGAAGAGAGTTTTATAGTTGTCTAAAAATAGTAGAGTGGGAGATTGGTATCTATACTAGGACCACACATAAATCATGATATATGGATGCCAGCTCACTCCCTACAAGCTGACCAAATACCTCCCCATGAGGATATTTTCATTAGAGTATTTTAGGAAGATCGTAAACTCTAATGAGGTTAATTTTCTATCATCTAGGAAGAAAACTTAGTTTAAGATAAAAAACAAATTGGGCCCTTTATATTTCTAATAATAGGGAAGTTGGACAAGAGGCAGAGAAAATATTACATAAAATGAACTTCAAAAGTAGTTTCATGTGGCAGTATGACCTTAATGGAGTCATAAACAAGTTAAGGCTCAAGTTCAAATTAAGCCCTTTCATACATGAGCCCAAGCTAGATATTGAAAGATATGCCAACCAGTTAGAGTGGTTGGAGAATACTTTAATAGATGTGGAGAATACTTTAATAGATGTGGAAAAGTAGGTTGATACTAGTTCCTTTCTGCAGGTTCCAACCCTAGAGGAATAGATGAGTATTTCTCCCATTCTACAGACTTCAGCCATGCATGACAGAAATGTAAAAAGAACAAGGGAAAGAAGGTTCTAGCTCTGGGATGGACACTACAGAGGACAGGGTTGAAATCAGTTACAGGAAGAAGCCCAAGCTTAATCCTGTAACTAAGCAAGAAGACACCATTGAGACAGTTGAAATTACTGATACTGACATAATCGTTGGAAAGATTAAAGATCCAACAGTTTTAGAGGAAACTCATCAACCTTCTACCTCAAACACTCAAATAATTGAAAGGAAGCTTAGTATTGAAGTCTCTTCATCCAGCAAGCCAGTGGACAAAGAGAAAGATATAAAAGAAAAGTACAAGGAAAACAAGTTGAGGAATGAGGCATTAAAGGTTGAAACATATGCCCAATACTTCAAACAAACACTTTCCAATCAGAACAGATTAATGTCAGCATTTGGCATTAAGACCGATAAGATGCAATTGACCTTAATGCAACCTACAATCTAGTAGCCCAGATTGTCAATAGACTATAGGAAGACAGAGTTTGAAGTTTTGGCTAGGGATGTTCACCTTATTAACCAAATCGAATTCCATAAGAAAGCAGGTGAAATGATTTACTCCCCAATGACTAATAAAGCTATGACTGTGAACAAACTTCAAAGCTCACTGGATAACATCACAACACTGCTTAAGATATAAAAGGTAACCTCACAAGCCAAGGATAATAGAATAAAGTCACTGGAAGACTTGGTAATTGAAATTGGATATAATCCAAGTGACATCAAGGCAGCAAAAAAACTGATAAAGAAGAAAAATGAGGATATTGTTGCTTCGAAGAAACAATTGAAGTTGCCTTCCTCTAAACATCAACAAACCAAGGAGGTCCTAGAGAGCCAAACCTAGTAGGAGGAAATGATGGATCTCATTCTTCAACTAAATGCTCAATTGAAAGAAATGGAGAAGGAATTGGATCAGTTAATATAGCTGAAACAAGCCAGCCTTGAGACAACTACTACCACTGCTATCCCTACAATGACAACAATAGTTCCTTCAACTTTGACAGCTTCATTGGCCCCAATAGCTCCACTAGCTACAACACTTCTAGCTGCAAGAACAACTACATCAGTAACAGGTTCAACAATAGCAGTAGCTCATCCAAGTGATGAAGCAAGTAAACTGGTCAAAGCCATGGATAACATGTCCATTCAAACCAATAAGATAAATAAACTTAAAAAACAGATAACAAGTCTAGAGGATGAGAAGAAATTGGCTCAGATTATGCATAAAAATGAAGTACATAAGTCAAACAGTTTGACTGAGAGGATAAAGAAATTGGAAAAAGAATTAGCATTGAAGGAGCCACTTGCCCAAGAAAAGGAAAAACTATGGGCCAATATCATTGACTCTGTCAATGATATTTGGCCATCTATACAAGTTATCTTTTAACAAAATGATTTAGTCAAAGAGGCTACTGAAGCAATTCAAATAGTTAAGGCTGAACTTGGAAATATGCTAGAAGAAGCCTCAAGAATAATCCAATTCCTTAACTCCAAGAATAAATATGAATTGCAAGAGCTGGACATAGCTGACATGGCTGGCACTATACTAGAGGTGAAGAAAAGTACTCACCAAAAGGAACTTGATGATGTAGCTTGAGGACAAGTGCCAAACCATGGAGATAGCTATAGGTAGATTTATGGTCAAATTTGATGCTCTGAGGTGGAAAGGTCTGTCAAATACATTGGTAATAAATGACAAGTTAATGCCACATGAAGACTATAACAAGAAAATCATAGAAGTGGCAAGGGAGCAAGCTAATAGTTCCTTTATGAAAGGCATGCCTATAGGAAAGGTTTTGTAGCAAAATTTTGAGAAAATCTTTTACCTTGAACATGAGGTAAAACATATTTTTGTAAACAAACCTACCTTTGAAAAATACACAGAAGATGATGAAGTCTGCAGAAGAATGGTAAATATTAAATTACCATATACAGAGATTTGGGAAAAAATAAATGACTTATTGTGAAAATTCAAGGTAAACAGGGCTTACAGAGTAGTGAAGAAAAGTAGCAGAGTCAAAGAGTATCAGATGAAAGAGTATCAATAAAATGGAAAAGTAAAAGGATAGCCAGCGTAAAAGTAAAAACAAAGGATAAAAAGCAGCAAAAGGTCTGACAACAGAGCCGAATAAATAGGGACATCTTGCAGTAGTTATATATTTGTCCCTATCTTCTTACATGAAGATTTTTATTTTTCCTTGAATAATTCCCAAAATAGTTTGGGATATTTTGTAATAAGTTTTTGTATAAATACTTCATAATTCAAAGTAAAGAGGGTGGATTGCTTAACATTTCTATAGTTGTATCGATCTGAAACCTAAGGGTTCATTGTACCATTTTTTTTCAAGTCAACAGACTGGACTGAGTAATAAAGGCATTGCATTACAAGATTCATGTGTTGGGCCACTTCAGTGAAGTATTTGTTGTTTGTCAATTTGTTATCTTCTTAAGTGTTTCACATACTTGCATGTTATCTAATTGAATGAAATAACTGGAATATTATTACAATATTTTTTTTAAGTACACTTTGTCTTGAATAGTTATTCATTTTAATTTTTCCTTCTGATAGCCAAAGTAGGGAATCCTTCATTTCTCCTGAGTTTTGATTGACCTCTATCATTTCCTTCATTATCCAGTTTGAGGAACCCTTAATTGCTCCTTGACCCCGTTTGAAAACCACTTCACCCTCCAGCATAAAAGATATGAATTTACTCAGCTACCTTGCCTTGTAAACACTACCTTTAGAACATGATTCAGTCTTGTTCTCTTGACACTTGACCCCATCACCCAATGGTAAAGGACATCCCTCTATCCATCTAATTCAATGATTCCATCACCAAATAAAAATCAAAACCCCATCAAAAGCTTAAATAACTAGCTTAAAATCAATTAACTTAACAAAGTTAAATCGTAAAGAGAGATCCCTCTCTGAGCACTAGGAAGACTAGATCTTGATATTAAAAGTAGGTTTGTGGTTACCTTTATTATTTCTTTCATAACAACTTTGGGGAAATTTTAGAGTGATAACATAAAGATTTCTTTAGAAGGATGCGGAATTTTGTTGGGATGATGATTCCCAGAAGAGTTTGGATTTCTTAAAGGAAAAAATGGTCACCATGCCTATTCCAATGTTCCCCAACTAGAAGAAGGAATTCCATGTACATGTAGATGCATCCTACATAGCATTAGGAGATGTGCTAACCCAACCAAGCACAGGTGATATTGACCATCTGATAGTGTTTTTTCTAGCAAGAAGTTATCTAAGGCATAAAATAATTATTCAACCAAAGAGTGCGAAGGATTGGCAATGGTGTACGCGCTCCATAAGTTTAGGTACTATTTTTTGGTTTCGCACTTCAAAATGTACACAGACCATTCTTCTCTAAAGTACCTAGTCAACAAGCCTGTGTTGAGGGGGAAATTTGTAGATGGTTGTTGCTCTTTCAAGAATATGAATTTGAAATAATTGTGAAGCCAGGGTGATTGAATGCTAGACCAAATCACCTCTTGTGGATTGAGAATGATGATGAGCCTACAAATCGGGATGAAGGATTTCTTGATGTGCAACTATTTTCTATGCGCGTCGTAGATGACCATTTTACAGACATAATTTAGTTATTTTCTATAGGTACAACTCCTGAAGGGCATACAATGCAACAAAAGAAAGAATTGGTGGTCAGGGATGTAGATTTTTCTGTCATCGAAGGGGGCTTATATATAATACAATCTAATAAAATATTGCGTAGGTATGTCCCAAGGGTATGAACGACAAAGTATCCTCACTAAAGCGCGTGGAGAAATTGCTGGATGACATTATGTGGGAAGTGTAACTAGGTAGAAAATATTAAGAGCAGGACTATGGTGGATGATTGTGTATAAGGATTTAGAGATTGGGGAGGTTGTCGCAAAGGGATGAATTTCCTCTGAACCCGCAAGTGTCATTACATACATTCAATAAGTGAGAAATAGACTTTGTGGGATTAATTCAACCACTAGGAAAGAAGACAAGAGCAAGACACATCATTACAACAACCAGATAATTGAGCAGATGGGTTGAGGCACATCTCGTGAAGGATTGTAGCGCAGCTATAGTTGCGAAGTTAAATCTTGAATACATTTTCTCTCCTTTGGCTACCCTAAAATTTGATGAGTGATAGGGGTTCACATTTCTTGAATGAAATTCTTTCTTCCTTGATTGAAGAGTTCCAAATGTATCACCAAAAGAGTACGTCGTATCACCCTCAAGAAAATGGAACAGTGGAAGCCTTTAACAAAATCCTGGAGAATGCCTTAACATATATTTCTAATGCAAAACATAATGATTGGGATGTGTGCATACCAGTTGTGTTATGGGTGTATATAACTACCTATAAAAATTTGACAGGACAGACACCATTTAGATTGGTTTATGGAAAAGAATTTGTGATGTCAATGGAGTACATCATGCCAAGCTTGTGGATTGTTGTAGTCACAGACATGGCCGATTGGGATATCATGGAAGAATGCCTCACGCAGCTAGTTGAGTTAGAGGAAGATCAGTTCTTGGCTAGTTTTCATCAGTAGGTACAAAAGGATCACGAAAAATCATGGCATGATGGCCATATTAAGCAGCACACCTTTAAGAGTGAGGATTTGGTATTGATGTATGATAGTAAGTTCATGAACTTTCTGGGAAAGGTCCCAATGCATTGGTTGGGGCCCTATATCATCAAGGAGATTACGGATGGAGGCGGAGTTTATCTCACGAAGTTGAATGGGGAGTTGTTTCCAGGAAGGGTCAATGGGATCTGATTAAAGTTGTACAGAGGTGATCCCACCCCTGCATAATGACTATATGGATGCAGGATAGCCTTAGTACTCCAGGAAATTGCAAGGGAGTGAGGGACAATAAACTACACTTCCAGAAGGATGGTTGGGCGAAGTGAATTTGTTTCACAATGAACTTTAGAAAGGTTCAGAGGAGAGATCTGATGAAGGATATGCGCTAGAATATTGGGTCCCCTGTAGCCTGGCCAAAAAGTGACCGTTGGGAGCGCTATAGCTGATTGGATGGAAAATTTTCCATTAAAAGGAACAGGGAAGAGAATTTAAGGGGTATATCTTTGGAAATATGCTGCTAAACATGCATTAATGATAGGGATTTGGAGGGAACATATGGATTTGAATTGACATTGGGCTATAAATACAACATCCCACTCCACATTCGAACATTTTTCTTCTTGATAATTTTCCTTCAGCTTTTGCACTTTAGCTTGCACCAAAAGAATTGTTGTATGTCTGGAGAAGATTGGGAAATACTTTGAGAGAAGATTTCATAGCCAAGATTCTAGAATTTAACTGACTGGAAACACAAAATATTCCTCAAGAAAATGACTACAACCCGACCCTTGTTTGATCCAACCCAACCTGTGCCTACCAATTTTCCTACTACAATGTCCAGGTCGCCGAGACATAAACCATTTACTTTTGTGGCCAGAGAGAAGAAGAAAAAGAATCCCTAACAAGCATTAGTACGAAAATCGCCACCAAAACTCCCATAGAGGTCAAACAAAAAGGGAAGATGGATAGAACCAAGTAGTTCACGAAACTCTTGGACTTAGACGATGAAGAGCTCACCATGGGGATGGAGGAGATTGATGCTGATGAATCTGATCCGATAACTTGGCTACCACCTTATATACCACCAAGTAAATCTATCGCCAAGGTTGCTAGATACCTAGGTTCACCGAAGTTCATGGTCTCCACACTAATGTTGTTGGAAAATGTACCTTTTGAGGGCAATCTACTAGCCCGAGTATCGTATTTGAAGATGGAGGACTGTGACCTAGGGGACCACGCGAAGTTTCCACACTTGGAGTTGAGAAAATACCTATAGAAGTTCTATTATGAAGATTCAGAGGTTATGCAACTTGAGCAAATGAAATGGGCGGTTGGAGTTGGATGCGCAGGGTTGTTAAACAAGTTATGGGCATCAGATTTCAGCCGCAACACCATTACTATTATTTGTGTGCATCAATTATTGATGTTGGTTCATGATGGATGCCTTTGGTTGGGAGGGCCCATCCCTATCATGGATATTTTGATTCACTGGATAACCCTCTTACCATATCAAGGAATAGACCCTGTGCATGCTTTCGTAGGAAAATCATAGGAGACGAAAAAGAATGATATTGATAATGAATCTTTTGAAGGTTGTGTTGACAAAGTAAAATCTTATTTGTTTGATGTGGTAAGAAAGCATGGAAATATTTTTTAGGAACAAAATGGGTTACCACCCAAGAGGGGAATTCATCATGAGATACAACTACAGCAAGATGTTCCACTTCCAAACATTGGCATTGTGGTGAAGTAAAATAATAAGTGCGGACATGAACGAATTCCTCTAGCTAGATAATGGGTCTAGCCACAACAAATACATTCTATGGAATATTTCATTAGGTTAGAATAAATCAAGAGGGCCTACCTCTTGGTTGCTTATCCTGTTTGATGATGTCCTCGCTTGCTCGCTCCATCCATCTCTCCCATCCTTCTTCAAGCTCCTTAAACAAGTAAACAACAACAGACAACAAACATAATAATAGACAAATTTCAATTCAACATACTTAACAAGTCAAGAAACATAAGCCATGAATATGTAATATTCCAAAACATGTAGGAAATCAATCGATAGTTTCATATATTAATATCAAAGAGAGATTACAACCATTTGCCTTGACGTCGTAGTCTTCCTTTGACAAGACCAGGTTCCCACACACTTCTACTAGCATTCCATTATAGCCTCAATCAACAATAGTTTTAAGGCTCTTCCGTTTAGGCTTCACTCCGAACCAAATCACACTTTTCCCTCACACAACTAGATATCTACAACTAATAATAGCTTTCTTGTCTACTCTAAACCAAAATAGCATCAACACTCAACCAAAAACTCAGTAACTAAGACTAATTTGTGCTTGGGAAGAAGGGAGGTTTATATAGGAAATATGGATGGGAGATGGATCCTCTTCTCATGGGAGAAGGACTTATCCCTTGAGGTAGTTCCATCATTATAGGGGAAAGGATCCCAAACTATCGTCCTCGACCCCATCCAGCCAAACCATTTACCAGAATTTCGTTACGAAGATTCTAGAGCTGGAAGCTGCGGCTCTAATTTAAAAAAAAATCCATAACGGGACCGGTGCGACTGGAACATAGCTCAGTCGCTCTAGTAGGCATGAGGAGTAGTGATAATCTCTACACATTGGCATGGGGGAGACAAAGGCCATTAGCACTGGTCTTGTAAAATGGGAAAAACAAAAGTTTCAGGGGAAATGGTGCAAAAGGGAATTTGTCTACTCATGAAGAGGGACACAATGGGAGTTTCTTCATGAAGGAAAAGCATGTGGGGTTCACTTTAGAGGCCTTCTAGGATCAAGGAATGGGGAGTACAAGGACAGTGACAAAATGCTGTGTAACAGACGCCCCTTAAAGCGTGAAGGCTGAGCTAGAGTGAGGGATGAAATGCTTTATAAATCAATGTGGGTCAGAAAACCTACAAGCAAGTATAGATACATATACATAGATTGAGATCTCTGTCAAATGATACATGAATCATGGCATGGACGTAGCCATCCATAGAATGATCATGTAAATGGATCCAAGTATGGGCGCAACCATCCGTCAAAGAGGATCATAATGAAACCAAGGTATGGTCACATCCATCCAATAATGAGAAGGATCGCATATGATAACTCATGGTTTGGTCGTAGCCAGCCATCTGAAAGAGACATGCATATCATCATAACCATGTCACATCACTTTGTAACCTATACTTCTATGATCTGAGCCCAGGGTCTTGCGCTCCAACATGACCCGATCCAAGTATAGATTCTAGCATGCAAATATATGTGTTAACATCGAACATGCTAGAAAGTCGCTTGATTACCAGTCAATGATGTAAGCTGTTAACAAGCATGAGAGAAACCACCAATAATGATAATGGTCCTCAAGGTACTATCAGCACAATCCATGGAATGTGAATAGAGGAACTGAAGTTGAACACCCATGAAATCACTCTATTGAAAGCCAATGATGTGAGCTTGTCGTTGAGTGTGAAGAACTTGCCATTAGGGCATGAAAGCTCTAAGTTACTAGAAGGGACTCTCTCAATCAACATCCTAGATAATTGGTTGAAGTCAACAGAAAGAGACCGTGTTGAAGTAGGGCCATAGTGAATCCCACATCATCGACGTGAGACGAGAGGATGAAAAAATGATTTTGGAAGATACAGAGAATCGAAGGCAAGTGTAAGTGTAGAAGGAAAACTCTTGAACATATCGGCGACATGACTGGAAGTTTGGCATATTTTTTATCCATGGGATTAGTGGTAATGATGACATGGTAGAGATCAAATGGAAGGAAAAAATAAATGGCCCAAACCCAGGAAGTTCAACGATGTAAACGAGGATGTCCCAGCTCGACATGAAGCAAAGAATGTCATGTTCAAGAGCGAGCTGCTGACACGACTGATAGATTTCCAAATTTCCCCCCGACCATTTCTGGCAAGTACCCCAATTATTTTTTGATTGCAAGATTGAAGAGGATAACATATGCTTGCGCTGTAAGTTCAACCTTCGAACGAATCTGATTTATAAGTTTAACAAGCCCTAGGAAGGAGAAGCTCATGTTTGTCATGGTGATGAATCTGATGTCATTTAATAGTTTAACGAGTCCAACAAAGGTGTAACTCGGTATATTTTTCATGTTTATAGAGTTTGAAAAAGACACATAAAAGAAAACTCCACATGGTCCCTTTTCGTACATTTGTGTCTCTCAAGCCCGAAAGGTAGAAAACAATACTTGAGAGAACCACTTGACCATTTTAGTCAAGGAGTACCTTTTTTGTAAATAGTTCCTCCTAGCCCCAAAAAGGGGTAAACTTATACTGGGAACACTATGTTTCACATCTATTAACGATTTAGAAATGACAAGGGCTCAACCATATTTTTTCTTTTAAAGGGTCAGAAAACAGCTGAAAGCTGACCCCCCATTTTATTCTTTTTTAAATGTCAAAAGGGAAAAAATACTCTGCAATCTTTTCATATTTTATGAGTTATAAAAGAGCTTAAAGGTGACTCGTCCTGGAGGAAAGAGTGGTATAAAAGGTAGCAACTAGTTCCAGAAATGGAGAAATTGCTCAAAACATGTAATGTTAAGAAGTTGGCTAACAAAACCATTCATTGTTGCAGTTCCTCAAGAAAGGAAAAAAAACCTAGTGAAAGCATATGATTAGCCAAATATATGGTAACAATGGAATGAAAAAAATAAGTTTCATCATAAATTAGTTGATAAAAAGGGCAATCACGGGATGTAAATCAAGAATGGGTTCATGTTTACACAAGCTTGAACCATGGAGAACTTTGCTTGGATTTGGTTTCATGTTTACACAAGCTTGAAACGAAAAACTATGCTTGAATAAGTTCACATGCCCCCAGCATAATGACTCAAATCGAGATACATGCCCCCCAAGCTTCATTTTAGTCAACTAGGTGGATGGAATTAAGGTTCACTTTCAAGATCTTGGAAATACTCTACTGGGATTTTAAAAGATCTTACTCAAAGAATCGATTTGGAAAAGGGAGTTGTTTCATTTTTTAATGAGGTTGACACAATAAAGAACTATCCTCAGGCATATGTTTCATTTATTAACGAGGTAGATACAGGAAGAAAATATCCTCAGACTCCTTGATTCATGTTTTAACAAGCTTGGCACAAGACAAAGAACTATGCTCACACCCTTTGTATCATTTTTTAAAGAGATTGACACAAGGCTAGGAACTATCCTCATTAACATGTGTTCAGGAACCATATGAGAATATGGCTCCCAATAGGTCTTCACTAGATAGAAGAAACACACTCTAGGAGGAATACATGTCAATTGGTACCATAGACAAATCGGGTTCCAATGCCCACAGTACATAATGTACTATACCATGTATGTGATCATCAGCAAATGCGGACATAGAACGGGTCACCACATAATTGACTTGTGGCAGGGAAGGTACTGCTTGCAAAAAAAGATGATATGGGTTGATGGTTGTAAAGGAGGCATTTGGTGACCAACGAATGACAATTGATCAATGATCACTATTCTTCCTTCGTGCAGAAAACAAACCACATGGAAAAGTGAAGAAACAAGAGCTCCCTTGACATAAACGTAGTCACGTCCAAGGAGAATATTGAAATCTAACGGACCTTGGACTACCATCACGTCTATATAGATGGTCTTTCCTCCCAAAGTAATACGGAACTTCGAAAGGATCCCTAAAGTTTGATTAGTTCCTGCGTTGAAAGCCAACAGATTCTGGGTGACAGGCACAAGTTATGGGGAACCCAAAGCTTGCCAAGTAGTAGAAGACATGATGCTAACAGACACACCTTCATCTAATATAGTTCCAGGTACTACCATATTATAGGCTTGTATTATGATCTAGAAAGGCACATAAAATGGGAGGCAGAAAACAATCAATGGACCCCAATCGAAAGAGACGATAGAACTACTTGGTGTGGGTATCATATGATTTCCCCCATGATGTACAAGAATAGGAGAAGGACTCTCCTGAAAAACTGAGTTGAGAGGGTCACTCTTTGATTCATGAGAATCTGAGGAGACGAAAAGAACATGAGCAGTGCGATCACCACTCTCTTTGAGAATAGAGTGATCAACTGGTGGCAAAACCAAGTCAACACTCTTTTCGACCAATGATTGGTTGGGAATAGATACAAGAGATTCTCACTCAAGAAGAGTAGGATGGAAAGAGATGAATCCAAGTCAATCTCTTTACCAACCGAGAGAGGGTTAGAAAAAAGCCTCTGATCACCAACAGGAAGTTGGCATTGAGGAGCTGCAAGGTTTTCCAAAACTTTGGAAGCTTTATCCATGAGAGGAAAAAGATGAAGAAGATGCTCTTCTTCAAATAACCTACATGGGAATCTCATCTTTCTCTTCTTCTTACCATCATTATCTATAGGTGTAGCATCGACATGATCACTAGAGGTGAACGGGGATGGTTGATTCAGATTTTGAGACCATACCTCTAAGACTCTGGAAATACCAGGACAATCTCAAAGGACATGGTCACCCTTACATAGCCTATAAGTGAATTTTACCATTCGTGGAGGATCGAAAGGTTTGTCTATGGGAGGTGCATTTGGAGTAACAGCTTCATGGTTAGCCTCTCGCTTATCTAACTTCTTCTTCTTCATCCTCTTCTTCTTCTTCTTAGCCTCCTGGTTACTAGATTTCAAACTTTCACTAGGTGAAGTAGAAGAAGAGGGTGAATAAATAGGGGAAGAAGGTGATGGGTCAACCTTAGAATCATTGTGATGTGATTCAAATGAATGAGACATTTGGACAAGAGTTGGGATGCTCAGGACCACCGAGGTCGAAAACAACCACATAGGTAGACCAATGGTTAACCCAGGAAGGGACATCATCACCATATAAGGAGCACCAACATTTTCGAAAGAAGGAAAAGGACCAAGATTCCCATCTGAGGGGAACCCTTGACTAGTAGACTCTGGAAATGTTTTCATTGGAAACAACCCTAAAGAATTACTAAGGAAGATAAATTTAACCAGTAATATTTCGTGGGAAGTTAATTTTAGAACACTGAAGAAAAACTTTGCCTTTTCATGTTTTAAGAGTCAAGAAAAGGGCAAAAGGTGACTCTATTCACTTTCGAAGTTAATGAGCTCGAAAGGACAACTAATCTATGATCTTTTCATGTTTAAAGAGTCCATAAAGATAAAAAATGACTGCTCTAGATGATCTAGGTAAAAAGGATTATCAGGGAACTGTGAACTGCAGAATACCTCTCAACAAACTAAGAAGTACGGGCAGGTAATCTCCCTGAATACTGTGTTCGGTGTATCACGTTTGCAAGGCAGCCAACTCGGCTTCCTATGGATAAAGGATTTCAGTCTAGAGGAGTCTCTCATTATATACTCAACGGTATGGGGAGCACAAATCTGTACTAGCACTTTCTAATGCTGAAGCTACCGACAGCTGCTAGGTTTAAAGACATCGGAACACGTCTCTAGCCTAGACCACTAAATGTGAGCATTAAGTTTCAATGCTTCCTTAGGTTAATTCAATAAATTTTAATGGTTGATCTTGAATTAGGTTTCAATTACAAGGCCCTACTGTTGTCATCTAAAAACTCCTATATGAAGCTATATGAGAAAAGATATCTTTGTCTTCGATGAAAGTTATCACTAATTGAGAGATAGAGAACACAAAATTAATGCAACAATCGAAGAATTTAATCTTTCACTAATAAATCTCCTAAATGCACTTAATCTTCCTATAACAACATAAGAAGTTTCATTTCATTTCCAATTCTTATGATGATGCAATTCTAGCTTCTCAATAACGTTAATAATGCAATATTTTCATTTAAGTAAACTAGAATGATGTTCTCCTTTTCATAAAATGAAAAATGAATCTTTCACATAAAGCACTTTAAATGGAAATTTTCACAATTCCGAACATACAAACATCAATAAAATCCAAAGCATGATAAATGAAACTAAAAAAAAACTTCTTCCCTGAATCAAACCAACCAAACACATAAATGCTTCAATCGAGAAACGAAGCAACGTAATCTATGCTTGGAAAAAGAAAAGAGACACTCGAAATAAGAGAACAAATGAGACTCTTTCATTCATTCTATTTAAAATGAAGAAAACAAAGCATCCTAGTCACTTCTAGGAAGAAGAAGAGAGTCTGAGGGTCAAGACACACTGGCCCTGGAATGGGAGAAATTCTGATTTTCTCTTACCCCTGAGACTGGAGCAACTTTTGGGCCAAAAGTAGCACCGATCGGCACAACTGACATGACTGACCAGTACTACAACTAGCACCGATGGCCTAATAGGCGTGATGTTTTGGCCAAAATTAGCGTCGATCGAGGGATTCAAAGAAAAAATAAAAAAATAACTTCACACAGGGCCAGACTTAACACATCATAGGGTGGGCTAAACCAAGCAAGCACACAAATCAAGCTAAATGAAGCTCTCTAGTCAGGTAGAAAACGGTCCAAAAGGCTTACGAGGTCAAAACCACAAGAGCAGAACACACTAGCCAGGATTAGGGTTAGGCCGTAATCTTCACTTACAGGCATTAGCGTGACTGCCTAACTGACAACAAGCACGAGAGGCTGGTCGGCATGAATGTTTCTCAGCAACTCGCGTTAGTTGGCGTGACTATCAGCAAATTAAGCGCACAGATCGAGGGAGCCAAGGAAAAAAAATTGAAAACAGGCACCAGATCTGCTACTATGAGTTTTATACTCAGACCAATAAGTAGGAGAAAAGAAACAAAACCAAAGGGAAAACGTGGAACTAGAAAAGTTCTCACGAAATCCAATACAAACAAAAAGATTGGGATCCACAGTGGAGTTGCCAATTTATGGTGAAGTAAAATTATAAGTGTGGACACAAATGAATTCCTCTAGCCCAATAATGGGTCTAGACGCAACAAATACATTCTATGGAATATTTCCTTAGGTTAGAATCAATCAAGAGCACCTACCTCTTGGTTGCTTATCTTGTTTTATGATGTCCTTGCTTGCTCGCTCTAGCTATCTCTCGCTTCTTTCTTTAATCTCTTGAAACAAGTGAACAAAAACAGAAAAAAAAAAAAAAACATAATAATAGACATATTGCAATTAAACCTACTTAACAAGTGAAGAAACATTAAGCCATGAATATGTAATATTACAAAACATGTAGGAAATCAATCAATAGTTACATATATTAATATCAAAGAGAGATTACAACCATTTGTCTTGACGTCGAAGCCTTCCTCTGAGAAGAGCAAGTTCCCACACACTTCTACTAGCATTCCATGATGGCCTCAATTAACAATAGTTTTAAGGCTCTTCCCTTTAGGCTTCACTCCAAACCAAATCACACTTCTCCCTCACATAACTATATAGCTACAACTAGTAATAGCTTGCTTGTCTATTGCAACCTGAAATAACATCAACACTCAACCAAAAACTCTACAACTAAGACTAGTTTGTGCTTGGAAAGAAGGGAGGTTTATATAGGAAATATGGATGGGAGATGGATCCTCTTGTCATGGGATAAGGACTTATCCCTTGAGGTAGTTCCATTATTATAGGGGAAAGGAGCCCAAACTGTCATCCTCGACCCCATCTGGCCAAACCATTTACCAGACTTCTGTTATGAAGCTTCTAGAGCTAGACTTTTTGACTCTAATTAAAAAAAAAAAAATCCATATCAGGACCGATGTAACTGGAACAAATCTCAGTCGATCCAGTTGGCATGAGGAGTAGCACTAATCTCTTCACATCGGAGCGGGGGAGACAAATGCCATTAGCGCTGATCTTGTAAACTAGGCAAAACAAAAGTTTTACAACCTACTTAACAAGTCAAGAAACATTAAGCCATGAATATGTAATATTACAAAACATGTAGGAAATCAATCAATAGTTACATACATTAATATCAAGGAGAGATTACAACCATTTGTCTTGACGTCACAATATTCCTCTGACAAGATCAGGTTCCCACACACTTATGCTAGCATTCCATGATGGCCTCAATCAACAATAGTTTTAAGGCTCTTCCCTTTAGGCTTCACTCCAAACCAAATCACACTTCTCCCTCACACAACTAGATAGCTACAACTACTAATAGCTTTCTTGTCTACTCCAAACCAAAATAGCATCAACACTCAACCAAAAACTCTGCAACTAAGACTAGTTTTTGCTTGGGAAGAAGGGAGGTTTATATAGGAAATATGGATGGGAGATGGATCCTCTTCTCATGGGATAAAGACTTATCCCTTGAGGTAGTTCCATCATTATAGGGGAAAGGAGCCCAAACTGTCATCCTTGACCCCATCTGGCCAAACCGTTTACTAGACTTCCGTTATAAAGCTTCTAGAGTTGGAAGTTTCGACTCTAATTTAAAAATAAAAATCCATAACAGGGCCGATGTGACTCGAACACATCTCAGTTGCTTCGATTGGCACAAGGAGTAGCATTGATCTCTACACATCGGTGTGAGGGAGACAAAGGCCATTAGTGATGGTCTTGTAAATTGGGCAAAACAAAAGTTTTAGGGAGAAATGGTGCAAAAGGGAATTTATCTGTTCATGAAGAGAGATACAATGGGAGTTTCTTCATCAAGGAAAAACATGCAAGGTTCACAATATAGTTCCTCCAGGATCAAGGAATGGGGAGTACAGGGACAGTGACAAAATGATATGTAACAGGCATGTGTCGCATGTCGATTATGGAGAACATGGAAATCAAGAAGAAAATTCAAGAATTTTTGAACAAAGGTATCATATGCCCATCTACTTCACCATGTGGTTCACCCATTGTCTTGGTACCAAATAAGGACAAGACTTGGCACATGTGTGTGGATTTCCATGCATTGAAAAAGGGATCGTTATCCGCTCCCAAGAATTTATGATTTGCTTGATCACTTGAGGTATGCAAAGTATTTCACTAAGTTAGACTTACGAAGTGGTTATCATCATGTTAGAATAGTTGAAGAGGACATTTGGAAAACTGCATTTAAAACTAAACAAAGATTGTTTGAGTGGCGTTATGCCTTTTGGTCTTACAAATGCTCCAACTTCCTTCATGAGAGTTATGAATGATGTATTGATACCATTTCTAGATGACTTTGTCATTGTTTACTCATATGATATTCTCATATTTAGAAAATCTAGAGATGGACATGTCATGCATGTGAAAAAAGTACTTGATGTCTTGAGAAAAGAACAATTGTTTTTAAATATGTCAAAGTGTGAATTTGGAAAGAATTCTTTAGTGTATTTGGGACACATTGTTGGAGGAGGTGAGCTGAAGATAGACCCATCTAAGGTTGAGGTCATTCTGAATTGGCCCAAGCCAAGTACAGTTATAGAGATAAGAAGCTTTTTAGGGATAGCACAATATTGGAGGAAATTTCTTGCTAATATTTTCCTTTGTAGCACCATTACATGCATTGAATAGTGTCAAGAAAGTCTTCCATTGGGGAGATATGTAGCAAAGAGCATTTGATGCTTTAAAGAAAAAGATCAGTTCAACACCGGTATTAGCTCTTCCGGATCATATATAGCCATTTGAGATTCAAATGGATGCTAGTGATTACGCCATGGGAGTAGTTCTTATGCAACATGGTAAGCCCATTTCATTCCATTCTGAAAATTTTAATGGTTTTGTGACTAATTATCCCACTTATGACAAAGAAATTTACGTATTGGTACAAAGTGTCCAAAAATGGAAATGCTACTTGATGCGGAAGGAGACCATTATCCATACCGACCATCAACCATTGTAGTACTTACAGTCACAGTCAAAGTTGCAGCAATCACGACACTTCATATGGATGGGTTTTCTACAAAAGTTTCATTTGGTTATCAAGTACAAAAAGAGAATCTACAATAAGGTAGTTGATATGCTTTCTAGGCCTACTGTAAATTAATCTATTATACTCAAGCACAATTCTGTTTTACATGAAAGTTAAGCTGAGCAATATGCATATGATAATGACTTTCAAGAAGTGTATGTAAGCTTGAGGCAAGGAAACCAACTTGAAGAGTTAGATTACCATGTACATAACAGTTTGTTGTATCACTTGGGAAAGTTATTTATTCCACAGGGAGAAAGAAACAATATCATAAGGGAGGTGCATACTTCATTGATTACTAGACACTTTGGTGTAGGCAAGACAGTAGAAAATCCCTAAAGGTATTTTTATTGGCCACACATGTTTAGTAATGTATCTTGTTTCATTAGAGGATGTCCTTTGTGTGCAACAAGTAAGCCTATAAATAGGAAACTAGGATTGTACACTCCACTTCTTGTACCTTCATGTCCATGGGAGAGTATCTCAATGGATTTTGTAGGAGGTCTTCCATTTTCAAGGAAATCTCATGATCACTTGTATATAGTTGTAGACAGGTTCAACAAAATGTGTATACTAACACCATGTAAAAAGAAAATTATAACTGAACACACAGCTCATGTTTTCTTCCAAAATATTTGGGTTCATTTTGGTCTTCCTACTTCCCTTTTAAGTGATCGAGATTCTCGATTTGTTGGGAATTTTTGGTCAAATTTGTGGGACATGATGGACACTAAGTTGAAGAAGAGTACATACTTTCATCCACAAACAAATGGAAAAACCAAGGTGGTCAACAGGGCAGCCATTCATCTTCTTAGAGGATATTTCAGCAAACATCCCAAGTTGTGGGATGAAAAGTTGCATTACATACAACATGCATACGATAGGGAAAATAATTCTTCCACAAACACATCGCCATTTGAGGCATGTTTTGGGTACTTTCCAAGCTCACCATTGGAATTCATATTTGAGAAATATGTCGCCATCAATGGTCATAGTGACATCGATAAGGCAAGGAAGTTCATAGATCAAATTCGGTTGATACATCACACAGTGCAAGAACAACTTGAAAGAATTCAAAAAAGCTATAAGGAAAGGCATGACAAACACCATGTCGACCATAAATTTCAAGTTAGAGATGAAATTTGGTTATATACTAGCAAAGAGAAACTTCAAGGGGCAGGTAAAAAGCTTAAGCCAATTCGTGATGGTCCTTTTAAAATTATGGAAAATATTGGTAACAATGCATTTAAGCTGGATTTGCCTCCTTATATGCAGATATACTTTGTTGTTAATGTTGATAATTTGAGATTATTTGAGCCTCCTTTGATTAATGATCAAGGAGAGCATGTTTAGGGACTCAAGGAAAAAAGCCTTCTAAAGCCAAATGGTTGCAGATAGAGAAGGTGAGGGAGTTGTAGCCTCAACTACTAAACAATTGATAGTATCTTTTGGGGTGAAAAAGGCTTCCAGTGGGGAGGAATGATCAAGTGCACAGTGCTTGGCTCAAAAATAAAAGTTCTTATAATTGCTCGAAACCTAAGCGGCCACGTTTGTCTCAGCGAAACGATCCCAACGCAACTCGTTTCACTAAAAACTAAGTTCGTATGAGGAAGATATCGCGTTTTGTCAGCTTTTCCAAACCGTGGAATTTAAAAAAATATATATGTACAGTCACTACACAGTTAGCAGTCCGTACTGTTGACATGGTAGGTGACTATGAAAATTCAATAGTGTTCAATGGTCCAATCATGTTATGCCAATTTTCGCGTTGAGGTTGTTTTGCAGGTGTAGTGACGTGGCTCATTTTTATTGGTTAATGGAGGACTAATGAGGAGGGGAAAAGTGGTAAGCCCAAAGGCCGCCATGTGTCCCTCCCAAAAGGTCAGGTTATGGCACGTTGTGAAGTTTTTTTGCGCAGGTTAGCGGAGTCAAACCCAAGACCTGCACTAAACTAACTCCAAGGTTTATCATTATACCATCACAATGTTTCATAACATTCAACAGTTTCCGCACATATTTTAATTGTAATAGTTTATGGTTTGGGGGTTAGGAGGGAGTTAGCCCGTGGGCTAGCCCCCTCCCATGTGGACACTCAATCTGGTGGGTAGCTATGGTTAATGGTAACTAAAAACTGCAACTCCAACCATAACCATTAACATTTATACATTTATGTGACCATTACCACCACATCCAAAGGCCGACAGTTAACCTAACCGTGGATTAAGCACTAAGCCGACTTATCCGCTAATTAATCATGCTTAACATATAATTAAACTCGAGTTTAATTTGGTAACACTTTGGTGGACCCTCCTTTTTCGTCGATAACTCCAGTTTTAGTGGAGTTAACTAGAGTTCCTCTAGTTTTAGAGGAGGTTTACTAGGGAAAACAATTTTGACCATAATTGGAGCAAAATTCAACCAAATTGATATCAGAAAAAGGTGTTCCTTGCTAATTTGGGAATTCTGAGTACATTGAAGTAGGTTTCAGGAGTAGTAGAGCATTGTAAACATCATGATTTTCATTATTGAGCTAAAAAAAAGGCCCAAGCCATGGGATCTAGACCAAGGTGATGTTGCCGAGGAGGGGTGAACTACTTCATCAAAACAATGTGTTAAGTGTTCATTTTGATGGTTTTTTGTACATTTACTTGTTGTTGTTCAACACTTGTTTTTCATTCTATTTTTCTTATGAATTTCACATAAAACTTGATAAAATTTCCCTGTATACATTAACAAACACCATAAGGAAACCTATGCACATGAATCAATTGACAAGAATTTTTTTATAAATATGAAGTTGAAATTAGCATAGAAAAACTAAAATTCAACAACATATCACGTAGGGAACAACCACTATTCAAGTGTTGAAGATAGAATTCAACGATCTGTGGGAAAATATCAAGGAAACACCAGCAGATCGACTAGGGACAAGTAATGAATTTGTGTTGGGGCCCTGTTGGGACAGGGTCCCCAGGAGTCAATTTTGTAACATTTATTATTATTATTGTAAAGTCTATGCATTTTGAGGAGTAGAGCATGAAGGTTGATAGGAGTCAAAGGGAATTTAGGAAGGTCAAAGCCCCCTCAGTTTATTTAGGAGTTAAAATGTTTTGTGACCCACCCATGGTTCATGGACCATGGTATTGTAATAGAAAATGTTTTAAAAAGGAGTCATAGAGATCATGAAAAGAACAATCACGTCTATGTATTGGTAATTTTTCTAAGTAAGAGAAGTATATTCTTTGTACTTAGGTGAAGGGGAAGGCTCCTACAACTGAGTGTGTGGAGACATTTGTAAGTTTGCAGCTGAGTGTGTATGCCCCTGCAACTGTTTGTGTAGGGTAGAAAGAGTATGTAATTGAATATCTGAGCATAATAAAGGTTGTTTTGGAGCAATATCTATGTATCTGTGTGTTCATGTTCACTTATGAATTTACTGTGTATTTTCTTTGTTTACTGGAATTTATCATGAAACATACTTAATGGATGTACGAAAGTAGTAGATCTATTTAATTACATGATATTATGAATATTTAGAAAAATTAGCGAAGAGTTTGGATCTATTATCTATTAGTTACTGTAATTTCGAAGTTTCAACAGTTAGGGTTTGCTAAGGTCGGAATAAAGCCCTAGAAGTAACAGAAACACATCACATAGTCCTTCAGATGCAAAAACCTAGTTCTTGCATCCCCCAATACTGCCTCGGGTGAGAATGCAGCCTACAGTATGCGGGTTGTTGTTGAAAGGGCTGATAGTGTAGTGTTTGTTGGTTAGTGTAGCGAACTCTAAACCTGTGTCAAAGCCCCTTCAAGCCAAAAAATTCTTCCTTTGCCAGGATTGGGATCTATCTAAGGAATATATGATGAGGAATAAATTGATACCAACTAAGAAAGAGATCGAAAAGTGGATTGATCAGAAGTTGCACGATTTTATAGCCTAGGACAACAGGAATTCGCACATGTGAAAGAAGAGTGGTTGTTTAAATTGGCAGATGGTCAAGGTACGTGGAATTTGGATAACCATATTGTTTTGACTCTAGAGCTAGTGAGGCATTTGGAAGGGTCAAATAACAAGATTGCGAGGGTTATCGATTATTGGATCGATAGTATTTTTGGAGGATTTATTACTGAGTTTGGATCGACAAATTTTTCAGTTATATGGAAGCTGAATACCGATTTTTCAAAGGACCAAGGGGTCAGTATCTGAAATCCCTAGAAACCTGGATTAAAATGCTCTTCTGTGAGAAAAGGGTTATGCCATTGAATTGATGTTTATCTAAGACTTGACAGGAGCTACACGAAGTGGAAAGTCATTCAGAAGAAATCTAGATTTAGGTGTTGAGAACAAAGCTTTGTTGGGAGCGTATGATAGTGATGAAGAAAGTAGTATTCTGAAAATGCCTCAAGGTGCACCACAAATGGTAAATCAGGGTATCGCAGGAATACCACATCCATCCACTCCACTTCTGCCATCACCTCCACCTCACACACCTACACCTCCACCTCCACTATTCAGTATGGTGAATTCTATGAAGATGACCATATTCAAGGGCCTCGGGACATAAGACCCTAAACAATTTGGGTTTGTAGCAGATCCTATGTGGAAATCAGAGAAGATAACAAATGATGACTTGAAGAAAGCGCAGATGGTCACAACATTGCAAGATAGAGCATTGATCTGGTATTAAGTATTATTTGACTCATCCAGCTGTGACACCGAAAGATATGAAGGATGTATTGAATAATTAATTTAAAAAGCCTAAGTCTAAAGATCAGTCTATAACTTAAGTTAAGGAAATTAAGAAGAAGGTAAATGAGTCTATGTGGGATTTTGATCAATAGTTGAAATGTTTTTTACAACAAGATAATATGCAGATCATGGATGAACAACACAAGGATTGGTATATTTCTTCACTATTACCCCATTTGATATTTCCACTGTCACAACAGAAGATTGGAGCATAGGCTTAGGCATTGGATATTTCTATGAAGTTGGAAGCCTCACCTATTCAGGATATGAATATGGGGGTGCAGTAAATTTAGTCGCCGTTGGCTAGCCTGCATATGGAATTGCAGAGCCTTAATAAGGGAAAAGAAGTATAAAATGAGGTTCACGTAGAAGCATGGCGCTTAAAATGTAAACGTCATTGTCATGAAAAGGATCATTGCTCGGTGTACCAGAATTATCTAGTTGGGGGAGGTCATGTCCCCCTTAAGCCGAAAAATATTGTCGGGATGAGTACAGGTGTGGTACCATGGTGCATTATCTTCTAGATCACAGGAAAACATATGACAGACAATTATCATTTGTTAGAGAAGTTTGTGTAGACTCTCGAGCAATTGTTTTTCAAGTTTTACAAATCTGATGGTCATGACAAGTGCAGTTGCAAAAGTTAAGAATTGATGATGGATGGAACATCAACATATATAATACAGATGGAGGCATGTCCTCAACAAGATCAAGGCACAACTACAACACAAAGAGGATTCCAGGGACGAGGAAGAGGACAAGGATGAGGAGATTAAATATTTTGAGGCTAAATCATTTGTTAAAATTATGGAGAACTAGGTCACTTTGTGTGAGATTGTCAAAATCCAATGAACCTCTCTTGTCAATATTGTTGACAGTTTGATCATGTCATCGAAGATTGTATCGTACTCATCACAAATATGCAATAAAATAAGGCCTAGACCCATCAACCTACTCATAACATCCAGGTGATGAGATCATAACCACGCAAAGATGGACCCATTGTTAATATTGTTATGCGAAGTGGTATTATTACCGGGGAGGATAAAGGGAAGCAACAAGAGGAAAATGTATGGCTGCACAAGGCTGCTGACAAAGATGTTGGATTCGATTTGAATAAGGATAAGGAAACATTTATGGAGTAAAACATGATCTTTGTAGACATTAGAGCTTCTACATCAAGGGCTCAGAGTACACGAACAGAGTGGCCTAAAGAAGTTAGTACTGTGAAGGAAACAGATAACTCATTGTTAACCTCTTTCTTGCAGACTTGCATGAATCTATTAAGGGACCAAAAAGCAATGGATAGACTACAAAAGCTGATAGATAATTGCACTGGCAAGGGTAATCCACTGCATGAATAGTGCGTAGTGCATATAGTGGACAAAGGTAAGAAAAGGACTGGTCGTGAAATGAGATTGATTTCCAGATTGGATAATTTGAAATGGACCAGGTAATCCTTGATTTTGGATCTGATGCAAATTTTTTTCTTAAGAAAACCTGGGAAAGAATGGGAAGACCAGCACTACAGTGGCCCCCGATCCAGCTGAGAATGGTGAATCAACAAAATATTATTCCTATGGGGTACCTATATCGAGTAATGATGTACATTGAACGGTTGAGAGTTATAGCCGATTTTGACTTGATCAAAATAGTGGACGAAAGTAACCCATACTCGACATTGCTTGGCATTGATTTGGCATTTGATATGAATGCAATCATCAAGCTCAAGAATTGCAGCATGACATTTGAGAAGAAGGAACTAAGAGTTATTGTTCCATTAGACCCGACTGAGGGTGCGTAATATACTGAACCAATCCAAGATTATTATGAGGAGGATGATATTGAGAAAATCTATAATATTACTATGTGGGATGAGGATTGGATCAACCCTATACTATGGATGGGTGAATTACTTGGGAAAAGGACAACTCTTGCAATTTAGATTCAGATGAGGAGCTTGAGCACTGACATAAAAGATTGCATGAGTATCCATTAGGGGAATTTTGAGGTCTAAAATGGACCTCCTAAGAAAAATGAAAAATGAAAATAAAATTTATATCAACCAATATGATTCAAGATGATGATGTCAACCATGGGGGATGGTTCACCATTTTTGGAGTAAAAGAGTAAAAAGATTAAAAACTAATAAAATAATAAAACTACTATTTTAACTCATATTTTCAACTTATCTCCCTAATGTTTTACTCAAATTTTGAGAGGGAGTACTCATTAGATGCAAAATTTAATTCCCCATCTAAGGAGTACCCATGCTACATACTTTTGATGAACCCTGCTACACGAAAAAAGAGAAATACATTAAAAAATGTGATTGCAATCATGTTTTCATTTATTTCTCATTTTTCATGTAATAGGGTCCATCTAAAGTATGCAACATGGATACTCATTGGATGAGGAATCAAATTTTTCATCCAATGAGTGTTTTTTCTCGAAATTTGAGTAAACCCATAGGGAGATAAGTTGAAAATATGAGTTGAAAAAATATTTTTTCTTTTTTTCTTCCTCTAAAATTTGATGATGTAATCTAATATTATTTTATAATTTCCACTATTATTTTAATTTCCTTATGAGGCCCATTTTATACCTCAGAATTTCCCTAACGATCATTGCGATGCAACAAGCTCACTAAGTTTCTCCAATATATATCCACTAAGGTATGCAACTTACCGTATTACGATGTTTTAGAAGATGTCGATTTATTTCTAGATAAATTTGAATGTGATGTACCAGAGGAACATTGGTTCCAAGGATTAGACATCACGTTGAGAGATACGCCTGCTAGATGGTGGGGTACACATAAAAACAACTCTGCAGACTAGAAGGAATATTGACGGATGATGATGTTGTTGTTTGGGTATGCAAATACCCACATTACAAAGAAATATCCAGGAAAGGATGATCTACACGCACCTCTGGCTCGATGGGCAAAAGCATGGGGAGAAGAAACATAACTATAATGGGTTCACATATTCTGCCACACTTTGGAGGACATTCTGATGAACTGGTATCTAGAAACGGAGTTGCAACACTGAACCACAAAGTGGGTTGTTCTGAAAGAAAATTTTCTATTAACTTTCAGTTTTGAGGATGGATTTGAGTGTATTGACCAAGTGTTACAGGAGACCATATCTACAATATTCATAATGTTGGAAGAAATTGTCACTTGGGTATAACCAGACTGAAGTACATAGTTATACAATGCTCTGGAATGCTAGAATGTGACCACAAAATAAGGTGAGGAAGATCTTAGGAACATCAATATTCCTGAGACAGAATGACAACATGAACTTGCAGGGCTTAAGGAAGAATTCCCTAACATCTCAAAGCCCTTCAAGACTAAGCAGGTGAATATTGTGTCAAAAACGCAGTTGAAGTTTGGAAACATAGGTGACTTTTGGGACAAGGACATAGCGAACAAAGTTGTGAAGTTATTGCGGGAGTATCAAGACTTGTTTAACACCAATTTCTCTGATCTGAAGGGGATAGTTGCTGATCTGGGTGTCATTAACATCACTCTAAAGCCACACATGAAGCCAATGAAGTAGCGCCCATACTGGTTGAATCCTAAGTACAAGGAAAAAGTGCATGAAGAATTGGATAAGATGTTTGCAGTCGAGATTATTAAGCTTGTCGAGGAATCAGATTGGGTTAGTCCTATGGTGGTTTAGGAAAATAAGGCGAAGGGTGACATTTGGATCTATGTAGATTTAATAAATTTTAATGATGCTTTTTTTCATGATACATTTCCTATGCCATTCACAGATGAAGTATTGGAGAATGTTGGAGGTCAGGAAGACTATTCGATTACCGATGGGTTCTCAGGGTATCATCAGATCAAGATCGTGCCATAGGATCACAGTAAGACTACCTTCACTACTGAATGGGGCTACTTTCAGTATACATTTGTGCCTTTCGGACTTAATAATTCCCCTGCAATCTCATCTAAGGTGGTAGTCGCAGCTTTCAAAGAATTTATTCATAATATTTTGGAGGTTTACTTCAATGATTGGATAGTGTTTGGGTTAGTAAAGAAACATGTTGCCAGTCTTTGCCTCATGTTGTATGCTTTTCAAAAGTATTAGATATCCCTTAATCTAAAGAAGTACATATTTTGCATACCATATAGGATGCTTTTGGGCCATGTTATCTATAAGTAGGGGTTGATTGTAGACCTTGCCAAAATTGTAGTTATAATCAATTTGGAGCCTCTGAGGAATGCCAAACAATTGTGTATGACATTGGGCCATAAATGATATTATAGTAAGTTCATCAAAGCATATGCATAGATCATTGCGCCCATGGAAAGATTGTTGAAGAAGGATACGACATTTTTCTGGGATGATGATTGACAGAAGAGTTTGCACGTCTTAAAGGAAAAAATGGTCACAATGCCTATTCTATTGTTCCCCTACTGGAATAAGGAATTCCACGTACATGTAGACACATCCTACATATCATTAGGGGATGTGCTAACCCAGGTAGGTGCAAGTGATATTGACCATCTGATAGCATTTGTGAGCAAGAAGTTATCTTAGGAAGAAAATAATTATTCAACCACAGAGCATGAAGGATTGGAAATGGTGTACGTGCTCCAGAAGTTCAGGCAATATTTGTTGGGTGCACACTTCAAAATGTACACAGACCATTCTGCTCTGAAGTACTTGGCCAACAATCCTATGTTGAGGAGGGGAATTTGTAGATGGATGTTGCTCTTTCAAGAATATGATGTTTAAGTAATTGTGAAGCGAGGGCAATTGAATGTTGAACCATATCACCTCTCACAGATTGAGAATGGCAGAAAGCCTAAGAATTTGGATGAAGGATTTCATGATGCTTATCCCTTTGTTGTGCATGTTTCATATGAACATTTTGTAGACATAATACAGTTCATTTCTAAAGGTACAACTCTTGAAGAGTATACAATACATGAAAAGAAAGAATTGGTGGTCAGGGCTATAGATTTTCCTGTCATCACAGGGCACTTATATAAAATACGATCTGATGAATTATTGCGTACATATGTTCCAGAGTATGAACGACAAAATATCCTCATTGAAGTGCATGGAGGATTTGCGGGAGGACATTATGCGAGAAGTGAAACTACACAAAACATATTATGAGTAGGACTATGGTGGCCTACTGTGCATAAGGATTCTAAGGATTATTGCAGGGCATGTGATGTCTATCAGAGAACAGGGAGGTTATTGCAAAGTAAACCATAGACTTAGATGACAAAGAGCTCACCATAGGGATTAAAGAGATTGATGTCCGTAAAGCCAAGCTGATAACTTGGCTACCTCCTTATATACCACCAAGGAAATCTACAGCTAAGGTTCCTAGAGACCCGGATTCAATGAAATTCATGGTATCCACACCATTGTTGGCAGAAAATGTACCTTTTGAGGGCAATATGCTGGCCCAAATACCGTATTTCAAGATGGACGACTGAGACCTATAGGACCATGCGAATTTCCCTCATTTGGATCCGAAAAAATACCTAAAGAAGGTTTATTATGAAGAATCGAAGGTTATGCGGCTTGAGCCAATGAAATGGGTGGACGAAGTTGGGTGCGTGGGGCTGCTAAACACATTATGGGTGCCACATTTTAGCCACAGTGCCATTAATATTGTTTGTGTGTATCAATTATTGATGTTGGTTCATGATGGATGCCTTTGGTTGGGAGGGCCCATCCCAATCACAGATATGTTAATTCACAGGATAACCCTCTTACCGTATCAAGGAATAGACCTTGCAGATGCTTTCGTGGGAAAATTGCAGGAGAAGAAGTTAGAAGATCATATGAAGAGCGAATTTGGGCTGGTGAAGAAGTTGTGTGGTTATGCAATCAATTCCATCTCAAATGGCATGGTGCAGTTTTTTGCACAAATCTTGGCAGGGAAAATCATGACGAAGTGTCGCGTTGATGAAGTGTCAGCGCTAGTGGCATCTCTGGTTTCACTATGCGCCAAGGGAGTCCAATAAAATTGGGCTAAATACTTATGTCATGATTTTTTGGAATATTTTTGATAGGCCTAGGATGAAGACAAAGGATGTCCTTACGGTTGGCTAATTTTGTTGATCGCGTTGGTGGCATGGAGGACCCCAGAGGAAATCCATTTTTTGCAGCAATCCAAATCTCTGCGAGGCTACAAAGCTCACCTCCTTGTGGGTGACCAAGGACCCTGAGTGTGTCATCGAGACTAAAATATTTTGTGTCTTCTTTGAACCAGAGTTGAGGATGGTGATTAACCAGTGGCCATGGTTATCACCTAGCTTGCATCCGCAGTATTCCAATGTTGTTGATTTCAAGCCAAATTTTCATAATCTACATATCCATGTGAAGAAGCATGCCACAGGCACAAGGCACATGTTTCCATACTTGGTTGTTGAAGATGACATTATGGGAGTCGTCAATAAATGGCTGAGCTACTGGCTCACCTCATCTGATGCGGATGCAAGAATCAGTAAGGTTGCTGAAGGTGAAGTAGAGAAAAAAAGTTGTGATGTCAACAACAAAAGAGAAGAAGAAAGAAGCAGAGAAGGATTCTATAAATGAAAAGGTCTGGAAAAGGAAAAGGTTGTGCAGTAGAAGGAGGCTTCTGCAAAGGAGAAAGATGCAATAAAAGAGAAGGTCTTTGCCAAAGAAACAGAAGCGCCAAAGGAAAAATTGCCACCATGTCGCAGGCCACTATTTACCTCAACGATTCTCACACAGAGCACACCAAGGTAGAGGGAGAAATAGAGGGTGAAGAGGAATAAGGCACAAGCTTGGAGTCCCCCTTCATTGTCCAAAATAGTTAGAGGTGGAGCTCCATGGGACTATGCAAGAAGAAAAAATATCACAAGTCTACGAGCGTGACACTTTTGGTCCTCATGGAGGGGGACCTAGATGAGATTGGTGGCATGGTCCATGATGCAATGGAAAATATTTCGTGCCACATTGTGGACTAGTACCATCAAAAACTGGACAAGGTGTAGCAGGGCCTGAGGGAATTGGAGGTCCATATAGGAATTGTTCAAGTGAGCATTGGATAGGCAAGCCTGAATCAAGCGAGTGGGTGAGACTTAGTATCTGGGCTCAGCATGGACCTTTGCACAGTGAAGTTACCAGAGGGGTCCCAACACGTTGAGACATCAGAGGGTAGGGCATGCCTATTACATCTGAAGGATTTAAGTCTAAACCTTGTGGCACTCCTTGTTTAGACGTTGCACGAGCTACATCAAGGTGTATCAGATGAGCTTAGATTTCTAGAACAATGTGCACTACTGGTCATCAGCGAAGTAAAAACCAACAACCAGAAAATGTGCAAGCAAAAGATGCTGGCCTTTAAGGAAAGAGAATAATTTATTGCACGTACTAAGCAGATCGAAGCAGAAATAGCACAGGCCTGCAGTGCACTTTCTGAGCTCCAAATTCTGACAGAAGCAACCTCCCGTGAAAAGAATCAAAAGCTAGCTTTCGTCAAAAAGGAATTAAAGGAGGAGATTGAAAATGTTCATTTTGAGCTACAACTATAGATATCAGAGATTTAACTTAAGCTGTAGCCAACCACTCCTCCAGAAGTCAGAGAGCAGCATGAGGCTATTATTAAAGAAGAGATGGATACACTAGAAGCTGTAGTCAAGGACTACACCCAATTATTTGAAGAAGCCATGGAACTGTGGACCTCGTTGTAGGAGGATCCAACTTTGTAGAAAATCGAAGTAGATATCTGAGAAAAGCAGAGGTAATTCGATGAGAGCAGATCTATAGTGTGGACCTTAGCTCTAGTGCAAAGTTTCACTAGATTACACAAGGGAAATCTCATCTAGAGGAAGATTGATGAGTTTCTTTGGAAGGAATCCATCATATCTTCACAAACAAAGCGTTGGGCAAATGAGGCCAACAAGTTGACATAGATAGTGCAGAGTAAACTGAAGGCTATGTAGTAGACGCAGAGAACCATGGGCCTTGTAGTTGAAGGTCCAACTACTGAAAAATTTCTTTTGTAAGTTCGTTAGGTCCCTGCGGAGGGAAAAACGTATCTTCAAGTGTTGAATATAGAATTTTGCATTCTACAGGAAAAGATCAAGGCAACACCAGCAGAGTGATTCGGGACGAGTCATGACTTTGTGTTGGGGGCCTATTGGGATAGGGTCTTGTTGTATCCACTGCAACAACCCCCCAAAAATTTCCAACTCTTTTAAATTTCAGAGCCCCTTCACCTTTTCCATAGCTACTGCCCATCCTTAGAGTTTACTCGGAAGCTAGGAAACCCCAAAAAAGTCTAAAAAAACCTCATGTCTCTTTCATAAGCCAAACCAAGGCCATTCTAGTCGCCAAGTCACAACTCCATTCTCTTTTGAGACCCATGCGACCTAGCCAAATCAATGAGTCGCACAGGTTGCAAAGGTCACAAAGGTCGCAAAGGTCACACAAGTCGCACAGGGCCCATAGGTCTCATAGGTCGGATAGTTCACATAGGTCGCATAGGTCACAAAAGGTCACACATGTTGCACAGATCACACAGGTTGCAAAGGTTTCATAGGTAGCATAGGTCACAAGGGTCGCATAGGTCGCAAAGGTTGCAAAGGTCACATAGGTCACACAGGTTGCATAGGTTGTACAAGTTGCACATGTTTCAAAGGTCACACTGGTCACACTGGTCGCAAAGGTCACAAAGGTTGCATAGGTCTCACATGTCACAAAGTTCGCAAACGTTACAAAGGTCACACAAGTTCCACAGGTCACAAAAGTCACAAAGGTCGTAAAGGTCACACAGGTCGCATAGGTCGCACAAGTCACACAGGTCGCAAAGGTTGCACAGGTCACAAAGGTTGCAAAGGTCACAAAGTTCACGCAAGTTGCATAGGTTGCATAGGTCACACAACTTGCAAAGGTCTCAAAGGTCACATAGGTCACATAGGTCGCACAAGTTACACAAGTTGCACAAGTCGCAAAGGTTTCATAGGTCGCACAAATAGCATAGGTCACAAAGGTTTCATAGGTCGTATAGGTCACATGGGTCACAAAGGTCACACACTAACCTATATCAGGCCCTGCGACCCATGCGACCCCACATGCACAACCTAAGACTATAAATATAGGCCTCAGCTGGTCATTTACTCAGAACCTTTGCAAATGTTTAAAAACAACACAAAGCAACAATGCCAAACATGTATGACAAGGATGAAAATGAGCATGAAAGGTGATATAACAATGATAATCTAACCACTCAAGGAAAGAAATGATTGATGCCACCTTGGTGCCAAGACATGGAACATATCAATGCACAGATTTGTGACCATGAAATTGCAAGAGATGTCAAGGCTAAGAATTCTGCCTTGTTATTAATTGTGATATTCATATCCTATATTTCATCAAATTACATTTTTTCTTGATGATTAATTTATGATTTTTTACATGTGTAGGATTGAAGTGGCGAAGGCAAGTCCCTGTCATTTATGCAGAGACTTGAGCCCAATTTGTTTCTAAAATGACCCAAGGGATCAATGTTGCAGAAATGCATGATCTTGGTCAACAACAGATATTGAAGTCAAAAAGGAAGGTAGAAAGATATTGGTATATACAGAAGATTTAGATTTTATCATGAAGCTTGGACAACAAGGCATATGGTCCCTAGCAAGCTTTAAGAACCCCTGAATAAACCCCAAGGCACATCACCAGAGGATTGATGAATGCGAGCGAAGCATAGTGGCAAGAAAACAAGTCGGTTCAAGGACCAAGCATCTGGATCATTTTGACATATGGGAAAAAAGCATTCTAGTGTTTCCAATAACCCTCTATATCTTGCCCTCTCTATCCTTTATCATAATACAAATATTGCCCACCATTATATCAGCCACTATGTTAGGACTGATGTGGGCATGTAACAATCATTTTGGCTTGAGAAAGAAGTGGGTAATCTCAAGAGTCATGAGGGTATCTGAAAGGTCATGAGGGAAGGTCAAGGGTCATGGTAGGTGAATGGTCACCTCATCTCTATAAATGTTCCCTCATGACTCATTTACATGGGGAACTTTTAGCACTTGAGTTGAGGCAGAGATAGATAGCTGACATATACTTCATATCTAGGGTCACTCATCTCTTGGTAGCTAGTAGAGTGGATCGCTAGTGGGTCTAGGGCTTTGAAATTGGGCAATGGTATGAACAACCCATGTTCCACTATTGGGTATTGACCAATTGCATGGTATGTATTTGAAGTTGTAGCATATTAATAAGATGTTTTCTTTTATCTTTGGCACTGATTCTCATGCTCACTCATGGTGGTTGTATTAGATGTCTGGTACCTCACCATATGTGATTGTGTGCTTTCATATATGCAACATGTTATGTTCTGATAGATAGTGGTTGCATGTATGTTTCGCTTTCAAATTTGTGTTTACTTGTCCCTTGCCATGTCGGTAACCTATTGTGAACTACTTCGCAATTGACCTCCGACATGTTCCTATTTATTTTGTCCGATGGGGTTTTAGCTCACTAATCATTGTCATCATTTATTTCTTCTTATCATTGTTGTGACTTTTTAAAACCTCTTTATGCAATTTGTCAATCTTGGGCTGATTTTGTTTCACTACCCGAGTACTTCATTTTTCCCCACTATTGCATCTCCTTAATTGATAACCAAGAATAGAAAACATTCATGGTGGCAGCTGGGCCCACATAGCGAATGGGGCTCCTATCCCAAACGGTGTGAGGTCTAATTGAGACTTTACACTAGGGAGACCCCTTAGTTGTTGGCGGTACATTTTGGCCCGTCAACAGGTCCCCTAGGGTCAATTTTGTAACATATTTTATTATTAAACAAAGTCTTTTGGTAGAAATCACATGAGAGAATTTTTTGGCCGACGCGTTTCGAACCAACAAGTGTGGTTCATCATCAAGACTAGATGAAGAGGTAGACAATGGCAAAGGCTTAAATAGAGAGAAATGTAGATACATAATTTCAAGTAATGTCTATATTTGAACAATAATGTTTAAATTATAATATTAATTTATTAATATATTAAAAACAAATATTATTAAGTAACGACATTATTATTATTGTAAAGTCTGCATTTTCAGGAGTAGAGCTAGAAGGTCAAAGATCCTTAGTTTATTTAGGAGTTAAGATGTTTTGCGACCCGCCCATGGTTCGCGGACCATGGTATTATAATAGAGAATTCTATAAAAAGAAGTCATAGAGAGTCATGGAAAGAACAATTAAGTCTATGTATGGGTAATTTATCTAGGTAAGAGAAGTCTATTCTCTGTACTTAGGTGAAGGGGAAGGCTCCTATAGTTGAGTGTGTGTGCCCCAAAAGCTGTGTGCGTAGGGTAGAAAGAGTTTGTAATTAAATATCTGAGAATAATAAAGGTTGTTTTCGAGCAATATCTGTGTATTTGTGTGTTCATGTTTACTTCTGAATTTATTGCGCATTCACTCTTTTTACTGCAATTTATCATGAAACATACTTAATGGATGTGCAAAAGTAGTAGATCTATTTAATTATGTGAAGTTTTGAATGTTTAGAACAATTAACAAAGAGTTTGGATCTGTTATCTGTTAGTTACTGTAATTTCCAAGTATCAAGGTTTAGGGTTCGTGAAGGTCGGAATAAAGCCTTAGAAGTAACAAAAACACATCACCTAGTCATTTGGATGCATAAACTTGGTTCTAGCATCCCCCAATAATGCCTCAGGTGAGACTGCAGCCTGCGCTATGTTGGTTGTTTTCTAAAGGGCCGATAATGTATGGTTTGTTGGTTAGTGCAGCTAACTCTGAACCTGGGTCAAAGCCCCCTTAAGCCAAAAAATGGTTTCGATGTCGGGATTGGGAAAGATATTCAAAAGTGGATTGATCGGTAATTTCACAAGTTTGCAGCCCATGAAAACAAGAATCCATGCCTGTCCAAAGAACAGTGGTTGAATAGATGCATGTATACATAATAACATGAAATTTTATTCTTCTCTTTTCCGTGTGAATTATATGAATGGTTGTCTAAATTGACAGACGAGTAAGGTATGTGGAAGTTGCATAACCCTGTTGTTTGGGCTCCAAAGCTAGTGAGGCACCTAGAAGGGTCAAATAATAAGATTGTGAGGGTTGTCGGATATTGGATTAATAGTATTTTGACTAGATTCAATACTAAGTTCGCAATCGACACATATGTCATTTATAGTGAAGCTAAACGCCAGTTTTTCAATGGAATAAGAGGTAAGTATCTTAAATCCATGAAAACTTGGATTAAAATTATCTTGTGTGAGAAAAGGTTTATGTCATTGAATTGATGTTTAGCTGAGACTTGACGGGTGCTACGTGAAGTGGAAAACCATTCAGAAGAAATCTAGATTCAAGTGTTGAGTACAGTCCTTTGTTGGGAGCATATGATAGTGACAAAGAAATTAGTAGTCTAAAAATGCCTCAAGGTGAACTGCGAATGGTAAATAAAGGTATTGTGGTAATACCACATCCATCCAATCCACCTCCACCTCACACACATACACCTACAAGTCTGCCGCCACCTCCACCTCCACTATTCAATATGGTGAATGCTATGAAGATGCACATATTCAAGGGCCTCAGGATAGAAGACCGTGAACAATGTAGGTTAGTAGCAAATGTTTTGTGGAAGTCATAGTAGATAACGGATGATGACCTGAAGAAAGCCCAATTGGTCACAACATTTATAAGATAAAGTGATGAGCTCGCATATTAAGTATTGTTCGACTCATCCAGCTGTGACACTGAAAGATATGATGGATGTGTTGAATAATGAATTAAAAAGCCTAGGTCGCGAACTCAATTTGTAACTTAAGTTAAGGAAATTAAGTAGAAGCTAAATGAGTCTGCGTGGGATTTTGATCAATGGTTGAAATGTTTGCTACGGCAAGCTAATATGCAGATCTCAGATGAACAACACAAGGATAGGTATATTTCTTCTCTATTACCCCATCTGAGATTACCATTGTCATTGCAGAATATTGGAACATAGACTGAGGAATTGGAGATTGCTATGAAGTTGGAAGCCTCACATATTCAGGATATGAATCTTGGAGTATTGTAGATTCAATCACAAATAGCTAGCCTGCATATGGAATTGCAGAGTGTCGAAAAGGAAAAAGAAGTCCAAAATGAGGTCCGCACAGAAATATGGTATTTGAAATGTAAAGGTCATGGTCATGATAAGGATCATTTCCCAATGTACAAGAATTATCTAGTTGGGGGAGGACCTATCCCCCGAAAGCTGGAAAATATCGACAGGACAAGTACAAGTGTGGTACCATGGTGCACTATGTTATCACCTAGATTGACCTTAGGCTGAAGGGAAGGCAATTCTAGGGTAACCACAAACCAAGCTCAGCCTAGTAGCTAACCCTACTAGGCTAGGAGAGAGCTCTCTCTATAAGGATCTCATTCAAGATGACTGGATCAGGTAAAGGATTTTAGGCTAGGTATAGTAGCTCGAAATGTTTCATTAGATTTTTTGGTGTTTTGCTAGATCAGGTGGAGCTGGGCAGTTTAGGTCTGGGAAATTAGTTCAGAAGTGTAGGGTGTTCTATTGAGCAAGGTAGGCATAGTTGTAGCACTTTAGGATTAATGGTGTGAGGTGTTTAAGACTGATGAGGAGCTGAGGAGGGCTTGTGACAATCATGGATCCTTCTCAAATAGTAGAAAACATGAAATATTGAATGATTTCCCAAGGTAGAGCACTGTTACAATGGATTCTACCTATCAAACTTGATAACATTCAATAATAAGCAATGAAATGGATGATGGAATACATAAAACATGTAAACAAATTATTACAAAAGAAGAAACTATGCTAAAACTCCATACCATAGGGATCCCATAAAAATAGCTGCAAATTTGATTAATCTCCTTACCAAACAGCGTACAATGATGTATAATCAAGCTCTGAGCATCCAAGTGAGTCTAACCTCAAAAAATGTCTAATAAAATATGTACTATAGGCATCAAAACAACCCATCCTAGCCTCAGGGTTCGAATCCATGAGAGGAGGAGCAATTGCATAAAAAACTGAATTGAAAGTTAAAGACTAGGGAGGTCAAACTGACTCATCCCTAAGATGATGCAAACTGATTCATTACATGCCACCTAGGCCATTTATCTGATGTATCTACCCTAGGTAACCAAAATATACATTAATTACATCATGATTTTACATTTCATCAGTGAAAATATCAAAATCCCATAGGTGAAAAGTAAATTCTAGAAGAAACAGTGAAAAAATAGGCAATCTGTCAAGTGCGTAGCGCCAACGTCAAACACGCAGTGTCTGAAGGGGGTGCATAGTGCCAACTTCCAGCTAATTTTTGACTACCTTTTTGACCTCCAAATCTAGCTCATGATAGCTCATTGGAAAGAATGTCCTATCTAGTTTCCCAAACTACCCTTGGTTTCACATTTGAGCTTGATTTGACCCTCCAAATTTGCAATCTCCCAAGATTTCTCAAACGTGTAGCACCAGGCTCAAAAAAATAGGCAGAAACATTAATTTTATGTGGTTTTTTGGCCTTTCCACCTAGTAAATTTGACTTTCACACCTGGAAACATGGTTTTTCTAAATGTCCATGGCCTACTGAATCCAATGGTGGTGTCCACTTCTCCAAAAATTTCTCCAAAAAAGTGTGTAGTGCCCTAGGAGTTACGTGTTTGGCCAGTGGACTGATAGAATAAATGCCTGAAAATGACAGGAACAACTAGAAAACAAAAACTAAGTAAAGGCTCTTTGTGATGGTTGATGTTGAAAGTGACTAAGCCTGAAATGAAGCCTCCACCAATAGTTCAAGCTTATCCTTCTCTTCTTGATGAGCTAAGGCTTCAATTCTTTTTTGAGCCCTTTTGAGCTTGGTTATAGCAATCTTGTCCCTCATGGCATAGTGTTTGGCCATCCTCCTTTGCACCTTTACATCTCTAGTGGCTTTGGCCAACAAGCCCTCAAGGTGAGTGTTAGCCCTCTCAAGCCAATACTCCCTATTCTCATTCACCATTTGGCCCATTTTTTCATTCAAGGTAAGCTGATTTGCAAGTTGGGCTTCTTTTTCCTTCTCAAGCTCCAAAGCTCTCTTTAGGCCTCTAGTCCTAGGCCTTCTCCTAGGCATATCTTCCTACATGGGCTCACCATATTCACCATAAGCTTCCTCAAGCTGCACTGTATCCTTTTCTGCCTCTCTGTAAGGTCAGATTTCTTCTTCTACCATGGTGTTTTTGAAATGAAACGCTAGGTAGATGGTATGGGAATGCAAGGGTGTAGGAAGGAAAAAGGAAGGGAAGGGTAGACGAGAGTAAATGAGGGTATGATGGGGCAAGGATAGAAACTTTTGAGGGAGAATATAGGGTGTAGATTAGGTGCTTTTTGGGGAAATTGTAAATTTGATTGTAAAACTAAGGTTTAGGAGAAAGACTTAGGGTTTGGAGTGAGAGACTAACACCATGTGATTTTCATTCTTCAAGCATGAAGGAAATAACCTTAATGAGAGCGTAATGGCAATACTTAATTTTCTTAGGTCCTAGGAGATATTGTGAAAGCTTGAGGAGTGAGGGTATGCAAAAATAAACAAGTGCATAGTGCATGAAGGGAGTGCGCAGCGCCTGAAGGGAATGCATAGTGCATGAAGCGAGTACGCAACGCCAGGTAAACGTGCAACGCCTGAAGTGAGTGTGCATCACTGAATTCAAATCAAATTTTGAGTACCTTCCCAATGTCCAAATTGAGCATGGGATAGCTTGTTGGAAATATTTTTGAGTCTACTTTCCAAAACATCTTGAATATTTCAGTTTGGAGTTCATTTTCCCTGTCAAAAGCTCAATCTGCCAAGCCTGGTCAAAATATGCCGAATGAGGCTTCCAAAATGCAAAGTGCTGTTCTAGTCAAGTTTTGGAGGTCTTCTGCAACTCCCAATTGAGCTCATGATAGCTCATTGTAAATATCTCTATGTCTAGTTATCATTTGACTTATCAAGCAAGTCTTTTTGACATTCTAACTAGGAGAAATCTTGATTTTCCCAAAGTCACTCCATAAGTGCAACAACTCTCTTGAGGCAAATGACGTTTTGAACATTTCTCCCAAACCATGAGACCTGTGTAAAAACTGAAGGATGCTTTTATTCTTGAGTCTATTATGGAAAAAAACCTCTCTAACTTTTGTCAAATTCATCTTTTCTAGCTTAGAAACATCATTTTAATAAAACCTATCCCGATGTGTGGAACAAGGGATTTGTAGAAATGAAGGGAAATGAAGGGGATGAGGGGCTTCTAAATTCTTGAGAAATTTTTTTGGAAGTAGGGAGGGATGTTAGGAATCAAGGGAAAGTGGAATTTCAAATATTGAGTGAGGGGAATGGGTCCAAAAGGGAAAAACACAGGCCTAACCTAGAAAAGTGTCGAATTGTAGCAATAGGCTAGGGTTTGTTGGAAAATGATGAATTTAAGCGATATCAGTGATGGAAAGTTTTTGAGAAGGTATTTTAAGGGTAGGGGAAGGTGTATGAGCATCAGGATACAATTTTTATTGATTATTTGACCATCCAAAGAAAATTACCTTCAAAACTCTAGGAGAGGGAAATGGGACTTACCTAATCACAACTAAAGCACAAACAAGGTGTAAAATGACCCATTGGAACTTGAAATAATGATGAAAACTCTTTGAATGATGGTACACTCATCTGAATGGTGACATGAACCAATACTTGAAATACTTTGAAAACAAATCCTATACCTAAAACAATCCTATACCTAATACCTAGTGACCAAATTTTATTTGAAGACTCAATGAAATGACAAAATTTGACTTTGACACCCTAAGACCACTTTGTAAGAGCATGTTTGATCGGTGGTGGAAGGCTGCAAAGACTAACTCTAACATTGGCTCCATTGGGGATGGTAGCTCCTTGGAGGTGCCAAGAACACCATAGACCAAGTAGCCTTATCCATTGGGCATGGAGTCAAAAAATCTCAATCTGAAATACATGACTAAATACTGATGACTCAAAGACACAAATTGACTTTTACTCAAATAAAAATTGACTCAATACTAAAACACAACTGACAAACTAGAAAAGATACTCAAAATGGAGCTTATTCAATAAAACCTACTCTAACGGTTCCATTCATCACCTGATCAGGTGAAATGAAACAACCAATGCAACCAAGTAAGCATTCCAGCTATTGTTTGAATTCTCCACAAGTGCCTGTTTATGAAAAAGAAGAGAAAACTACTAAAATGCAAGTCCCATGAAAACTTGTAAACAGATCCAAATTTTCCTAGGTTGAATAATATGGATTCTCTATCTGACTCCAAAAATACTGCATAAGGATCTTGAAATTCATGTGCACTGGGGCGTAGCTCATCCAATGGATTACTTTGCTTCTCTACATACCATGAATGCAAAATTTCATCTGAGCTTTGTTATGAGACTCCTATTGAAAATGAAAAAGAAATTGGCTACTGAATCAAATTTGTATCATTACTTTTTTGAAGCTCACAGTTAGCTAATGGAGAAGGACCTTGACTACAAACATCATCTAACACATCAGCTATTGGATCATGAAAAACTTGAAAATACTATTGCAACACATTTTCTATTGGTTCTAATGAGATTGCATGATTTTCTACAGGATGCTCATTTGAAGACGTACTATGCAAAATTCCCTTCAAAAACTGAAATGATTCAAAACATAATGGTATAGAATCATCTTGCATCATTTGATCATATGTTCTAGCTTCCAAGCCTTCATCTGCAACCTGACATTCAATGGCATTTGGGGGTTGTAAATCTAGATATGAGAAGTCTTGAACAAGGATTTGATTGCCCTCTAGATGGTCAAGATCAAAACTTATCGACAACTGATTTTTGATTGCACGAAAGTGGTCTCTGATGAACTAAAACGATGTAAAACAAAGAGGCAAAGATCCTTCACTTACTTCAAAATTTTCTGCACTTTCCTCCTCACTTCATAGTTGATATGCATCAGCTGATCACTGTATTTGAGTTGCTAAAAGTGAACTTCCTCCTTCCACAAACCAGTGTTATAGGAAAAAATGACCTCCTCATTAACTCAGAGGTGAAAGACAGGATGACTGAAGCAAAGACCACAATTGTAGGCCTTGATTCCACACTAATGCTCTTTGCACACTGCTAACCTACTTTATAAAGCTTGTTACCAACCATAGAGGAGCATTAGTCACCCTGCTAACTCAAGTTGTTAGACCAGGGGGAGGGTTGGTGAAACTAAGGGAAGTTCAAAAGGTCAAGCCAACGAATCTGCTCACAAATATCTAGATATTTATCCCTAAATTCACTCAAGAAAAGTAAGGAAACTCCAAAAATCGAGATATTTCGAAAAATTCCAATATGAGAATGAAGGAAAATGGGAAAAATCTTGAAAACAGGGCAGGTTCATGGCTTTTTCTCTAATGAAATCTAGGAGGAGCTTGGAAGCCCTAATTCGATTGCTACATAAGCAACGAGAGAGCCATTGTAAAAGGGGTCAGAGCATTTGGAAGGATATCCCAATAAGCTATTGTGAAATTGTCATACACTTGAAGAAGTGAGCTGAAAGAGGGAGAGAGAGAGAGAGGAAGAAGGGGCAAGGGAAGGCTGATACAGCGGATGGTTGTAATCACTCTTCCACTATAAATATAGAACTGCAGTTGTGTTCCCTAGTCCATAGTGTCAGTAATGTTATTCATTGATTTGTTCATTCTGATGCTTATCGAGATGAATAGTTAAGTTATACACTAATATATGTTTATTGTGCATTCTTACATTAGTTTTCAAGAGTGTATGTTGTGATTGGTTTACTTTGTCCTTTGTGCATAAATTGTCTTGGAGCTGGCCTTGAAGGATTTCTTCTTGTCGCATAGAGATCTCCAAACAAATCTAGAAGGAACTAAAGGTGATCCTCTTTCCATACCTTGTCAATTTATGTTTGATAGATGAACATGTGCATAACTTGGTAGCTCTTGCAGATAATCTTACAGTCTGTTGAAGGTCCCAAGAAGGCCTTTGAGGGTATTTTTCATCTTACAGACACTGTGCATTTTACCCCATAGCAGAATTGGTGACTCCACTGGGGACTATACATCTAGTTCTCAGTCTACCTAGACTCCTCTTAGTTCCTCTCTTTGTTCTAAGAGCTTCCTACTTCTTCAAATCCTTTTCTGATCCACCAACTATCTTGTTACATCCTACTAGTTTGCATTCTCCTCAGAAACTGATCCTAAAGGCCCTTCGTTTAAGTTATTACCCTCACTAATGCAGATTTCCAGGCTAAACAGAGCTTTATAAAGCACTCTGCCTATGTACAGGGAGCGTTAGTGGCCCAACTAACTCTCTGTTTACACTGAAACAGAGCATTACTCTCCCATTTCCATGATTTCCAATAGATTTTGTGGACCAAAAGGGGGGGGGGATTTTCTCATGGGATAAGGTAAGATCTGCACCTATATTATGTTAACAAATTTGGTGTCCTAAAAATTCATTTTTAGGAAAATGTTTTAGTTTTTCTCTCTTAAAATACATATTTTTGAAAGAAAGACTGATAAATTGTACTCATCCTTTTGTCAAAATAGTTGTAAGCTGCTTCATTTTGGTTTTAGTAGTTTTTAAGAAATATTGGGAAAAGAATATTTTGGTTATGCAAGTGTTGAATGGCTTTAGATGCACAAATGAATCCATGAATATGTGAAAAGATGAATATGTAGAATAAGACTTGTTTGCATAAGAAATTGAAAAAAAAAATTCAGAGCATTGTTTTGGATGATTTATTGAGTCAAGAGTCTCACCATATTCATACGTCAACACCCCTACCGAAGACAAATAATCAAGTACACTAAAATTTACATTAAAATCAATCAATTACTCTTTTGAGCAAACCAACATTAGCTAGATTAGGACCTTGAGATAAGCATGTGAGTGAACTGCCCAAGGTTGAAAACCAAAACTAATGTCATTAACGAGTGAAAAATCCTTGTTCACTCATATTACTAGGACCACTCCACTAACAACAGAGCGAAATACGAGACAACATCAAACTGTAATTGAACGTAGCTAGCCTTCTCTTACAAATCCTTTGGGCATTCTGTGTATTGGGGGTCCCCTCGGGGATTTTAGAACTGAGTTGGGGACTCAGGTATCCTGCCCACATAGCGTGTTGTCTATGACTATGTCCCCCCTGGTAATGTTTGTGATTTGAGGTATCTCTAGTGGCCAACACTTCTAGGTACTTACACAAGGTGACTAGGATGGGCTATCCTGGTACTTAACATGGAGGGATCTACTTTGTCTTCAGTTTTTGGGAGGGTGCTTGTCTTCACGAGAGTACTTGGCCTCTCAATCTAAGGTTCGGACGAAGCTCTAAAGTAACTGTAACCATACATTTGGCCATCTTTCTCTGTTATTCATTGAGAGATTGGGTTTCATCTCTAGTGATCAGTGCTTATCAGATGAGGTACTTTCCCTCTGTTTGTTCATTGATATATTTAGTGTATTTTTTATTTTTAGGTACCTGAGTGCTATCATTTTCAAGACTTTAAAGAATATCACATTAAAATTAATTTGATAATATTTAACGGTCATCGTGGCTACATCTAGCCCTCGTCATCACTCCAGACGATTTTTAGGACTTCCTCCACTCATTGTCCACCGAGTTCCACTGACTCAGATTCCTCATCTTTGAGAAATCAGTCTCCTAAATCTCACACAGGATTTGTGTGGACGATCGACGATTCTAGTTTGTTGGAGGATTTCTTCATAGAAGGATTTCTTCCTCACTTTAACACTCCACTCACAAATCCGTCAGATCCTATCGTGGTTCCCGTGGTACTTGTACTTCCTTCTTCAATAAGTGGAACTTTCTCATCTATCTAATCGACAACTCAAGGGTTGTGGAATTTTAGAGACACTGTTGGTCCTTTACCACTTCCCCAGTCGATGGTCATCACAACACCGGTAATGTCGAATCCCGCTATCCAATTTGTCCCAGGTATAACAACTCACATAACACCCTCTATAAGTGGAACCCAACAGTTTCTAGGTTCCACTCCTATGGTGCCACAATGCAGACCTTCGACTAGTGCCACATATAGTGCTCCATATAACACTCAATGTGGCACTATGGGCACGGTTCAAGTTACCAACAACAAGGTTGATCGCCAATGGGTTCCCAATATGAACATGCCAGTGGGGAATGTCACAGTTCCCCCTCCGTTCTCAGGCATGTATGGATAGTTGCTGATTGACATGAGTGTTCCCTCTGTCAATCAAAGCCATATGGTTAGTTCCGTGTCAGTTGGGAATCCACAAGGAATTCCCAACCAATCCATGGGGGCACCCTACTCACAGGCTCAAATGAGTCTTGGGGGCACCGCTTATACTGAGGGCAATTTCATACCCTAGTATCAAAATCCTCATGGAAATCCACTCTACAACACCATACCGCAAAGTAACTATTACACCACACAACCCATGTACACTATGGGGAACCAAGTGATGGGAGGAGCACAAAGCTCCTTAGGTCATCCGTCATCACCATGGTTCAAATCAAGAGCACCCAAATCTCTGACTTTTCTGGCAACGTTGGATATTCCTCACTTATAAAAATTGACAAATGACCCCATCTACCACAACTTACAATGGCCACCGATCCCGCATAAAATACTAATGGACATTCCAAATTTCGACGGAAAGCAAGGGGAGGATCTGGGTGCCCATATCACCACCTACCATCTCTGGTGTGTTTCAAACTCTATGGTGGATGATAGTGTCCAGTTACGTCTTTTTCCCCTCACCCTCACTGGTAATTCTGCGAAATGGTTTATTGAGTTACCACCCATGTCAGTAAATACCTTTGATGCCTTAGCGATGGAGTTCCTAAAGCACTTTTAGTTACCTATCCCCTATGAGACTGGGATAGAGCTCCTTACTTAATTTCATCAAGATATCTCTACCCACATCTCTAATCATATTCATGAATGGAGAAATAGGTGGAGGTTGGTCAAAGCTCCCATCCCTAATTTTCTCTTAACGGACTGGTTCTATAAGTCATTACTCCTACAAATCGCTAGATATGTTGCTCTAGGTGGTGCAGTCACAGAAGACCAATCCATACGTCATTCCCAACACTTAGATTTGATTTATTCATAGTTTGGCACTCTTTACGACATCATCCCCAATGTTCCTGGTAACCCCAATGCTTCCACCACTCAGCACCCTGGAGCCTACGCCGACGGGATTGTCGGCGCAACCTTTGGGGTCACTGTAAAACAACTCAATGGTTCCATTGCCAAGCTGGTAGTGGACCCCTCTACCAAAGCGACTGATCTTCCTACCACTGCAATAAACTCTGTGCAGTCTACACAAAAATCTGGTGGCAAGAACACGAAGAATAAGAACAAGACCGTTCCTTCTGAAGAGTAGTCATCCAAGCAACCCAACCTGGAACAGAAGGCTGCTGTGCCTACCGATTAGGAAAAGGTTAAAGGCACCAGATATCCATGCAAACTCTATCTTGAAGACCATGTAACTTGGCGTTGTTCGCGTCTTCAAGAATGCACAGATTACCTTGTCAAAAGGGATTTTGGTAAGACACCTACTGTCCTTAGAAATCCCTTTCCTACTCAATAGCAGAAAAATATCATTGCCAACCAACCGCAACCCACGCTAGGGGGCAGCGATGGTTCGCAACATCCTTCAACTAGTGAAGGAAGTTTTACCATTTACACATTTGAAACGGTAGAACTCGCCACAAGAGCCAAATCTTATGGGGCTCCTGTCGCTCCGACAATAGAACCATCCTCAGGTCAAAACCCATTGCCACCCAATGATTTGCATATCGAAAGGTTGGTTGAGGACTCTATAATTTGACCCCCCAAGGGGGCACTTCAACACACAATGCACAACACATCTGCATGTGCCACCCAAAACTACAATATCATAGAGGATTTGGCGCAAGCACCATTGGCTATGTCGGCGCTCGAAGTATTACAAACATGCCCCAGCCAATGGAAAGCTTTGCTTTCAGCTATCAGAGGTATTGACCCTACGAATTCCATGCTTGCTATTTTTGACATGGACAAGTGTAAACCTCCCCTTTCCCACCAGCTTGCATTTCATGTTCATATAACTTCAAAAGGTAAAGGTATACACCGAACTATCATCGACGAAGGTGCTTCAACCTGCATCATGTCAACTTTATGTTGGCTCGAACTCGGTTCGCCAACCATCTCCCCACTGTCGAACTTCCTTAAAGCTTTCGATGGCCATTCCATTATCCTAAAAGGATACCTAGCTAGTTTTCCCATCACATTATATGGGAAAACCGTAACGGTGGACGTAGAAGTTGTGGACAAGAAACTTGACTATAATCTATTGCTAGGTCGCAATTGGACATATGCCATGACGACCGTCGTATCTACTGTCTTTCGCATCATCCAATTTCCATTGGATGGAAAGGTCATTACAGTGGATCAGTTGTCTTTCTGCACCCTTGATTATTCCCCATTACCAAGTGGCTTTGTACCCCTAGTAGGAGGTGGAACTGACTGCTATGTCAGTTTAGGTACCGGTATATTGGAGATTTCCTCCCTGATGGGTTGTTTTCCTCTACAGCTACCCCAAGTTCCACATTTAGTCAACATGATTTCATATATTCCTCTTGAACTAACTGATACATGGATCTTACCAACTTGTTCAGACCTTGACACATTCAGAGACCAGATGGCGTTGTCACCAGCAGAATTGGCCTACCAAGGCATTCAATCCACATCCACATCTTCGGTCATGTTGGCTAGTCAACAGTACCACTACCCTTCCCGTAATCACTCCTCCTTTAGATCCATTCAATCAACTCATACCTACAGACGAAGCCGTTCAAGAAATTATGAGTTTCAGAGAGCAACATTGGGAGGATTGGCAACATCGTGTCCGATATCTGATTCTGACATGATACCTCTTCAAATCTTGTCCTCTAACTTACCAAAAATTATTTTTTCACCATATGCGATCATCCAAACTTTGGATGCAGAAGGAAACATAGGCAACATTTCCAGGTCATTGCCCATATATATTTCAGTCACGACATGCATCGTGGAAAACACCCAGATGCGAGCAGATTGCAGTCTTGATGAAATTACGAGCTCCACCTACCTATATGAGGAATTCCGTGATGAATTTTTTTGGTCTCACAAGGAAATGCTTGACTTTAATCCATCATTTGTCGCACATGAGATCCAAATTTACAACGAGGCAAAATGAAATGGGTGGCCAATCCCTTCCCTAGAAATAGTCGTTGAACCCATGCCCGACCCAACTACTGAAGAAGAATGCCTACTATACCTTAAATAGCTGGATAAAACCCATCAAGATGCCGATTTGGCACTCACAGCCCACAAGGAGTGGGTACAATCACAATTTTCGAAAGAGGTTAGGCTTTGTTCTTTCGAAGAGGGCAACTTCGTATCAGTCTATCATCCAAAATATAACCTCTTGGAGGCATGCATACTTTGACCCATTTGACTAGGTCCCTATGTCATAACGAAAGTCCTCCTCAAGGGGGCATATGATCTGTAGGACCGGGAAGGAATCCCACTCAAGGAGCCCAAATATGGGATCTATCTGAAAAGGTATTGTGCCTAGTATTGCATTGGGCATGTGATTTGTAATTTTATGTATTGATAAGTTTTGCTTACCTTTTTTGATGTGATTGGATTGTTCTTTTATTTAGTTGAGTACTTGTCTCATGCATTCTTCTCGCAATGTAGATGTCATCATTGCCCTTAGCATACATAGGATATGCGGATGGTGCCAATCGTCACACACGACACATCGCATCAGCTGCTTGGGTCATCTACACCACTCGAGTCAAAACTGTTTTGCTTCGGGGGTGGTCTTTCTTGGTACCGCCACCAACAATATTGCCGAGTACATGTCTGTCGTTTCGCTTCTCATGGAAGCATCATCAAGGGGCATCTCCAATCTGGTGGTTAGGTTAGACTCCCAGCTAGTCGTTATGCAATTGACAAACCATTATCATGTTCGTAATCCAGCTTTGTTACGTAACTATCTAAGGGTGCGACTCTTGGAACGTTGATTTGAAATAATCACATATGAGCATGTTCCTCGAGAAATAAATACAGGCGTTGATTCATTAGCTAACTATGTATTGGATTGGCATTTGTATCATTCTTTATAGCATCATGCATGAGAAGAAAAAACATTTACTAAAGTTAAAAATTTGTTACAAAAAACATTTAAAAACACATTTACACCACCAAAATACCAAAAATATTTGTATATGTATAGATCGAAATCCAGTTTTTTACATCAAAAATTCCAAAATTGGATGATTTAAGTACAAAATGGCTCAAAGCCTAGCTACAAGAACTCATATGGCTATGCCAGAACACCTACTAAAATGAGCCTATTGCTCCAGAAGAGCTAAAATAGCTCTAGCTACCCTCCGAAGAGGAACCATAAATCGCTCAGGTACACCAACAGTGTGCCGCTGCATATGAGCGGGAATCTCCCTCATAGGAAGGGGGGAAACACCCATAGTTAAACCCTGTAGGTTCCTCAGAACCTCGAAGAGATTGTCGGTATCACCCCCTCCAACAAGTAGTTGGCCACCTCGTCACACATAGCGAGGTTCACCTGTAGGTCATACTCATGCCACATCTGTGTTAAGCATAAAAGCTTCATGTCAGTTCTTATTTCACTTTAAAAGAACATTACATATACATTCAAAAGTGCAAAAATACTTAAGTATTGTCAAAGTTCTTCTCACCTTGAGGACCCTAGTTGGTCTCGGGCGATATCATCTAGTCTAGGTTGCCGGTAAAGTCCATGCCTTCATAGGCATAGTCATTAACAATCACAATCTAGCTACGGAGCCACTGGAAGGAGCCTTGGTCAAAAAAGTGCCGGAGTAGTCCTCCTCCTGCGCGAGGATCAAGTGATGACCAACGACCCTGCCTTGGCTCCCTCAGATCAAAGGGACCTACACTCATCCGTGGGTGCATGACAGGTACCCTCTCAAGGAAAAATGAGACTATGATGGTACCATACCTAAAACTGTGTTGGGTACGGGTCTTGCATGCTGTCAATTCTACCTTCAACTGGCGAAGCACTGCTTCACACCAGGTGAACATCTATGGCTGGACACAGTCAATTCCAAGCAATAGTTGGGCCTTTGTCACTACGTGGGGAATTTTTGGCCCCGCCAGCCACACAATCAACCATAAAACTGCCCTCATAGACTGAGATTGAATCCTCTCTATAGGGATTCTGTTGCTGACTAGTCCACTCTCAAGGATGGACTAGATCTGTACTAGCTCTAAAGTAGATCGTGGATTTGATCTGCCACTGGTGAGGTTTGCTTGTGCCCCACGGCACAAAACGCTAGTCAAAAAGTAAATGTCATCTCGGTTAATCACCAACACCTGATCTCCAATCCTGAACACTTGCTCGTGTTCATCCCAATGTTGTATGATCCATCTCAATAAATCCTCCTATCCTTTCATTAGCTCTAAGCTTTGCATACTTCAATAAACCGCAGTGGCGCAATGTAAGTATGCATGCTGGATCGTTTTGCATCAGCAATTCCTCATTGTCATGGGCCCGTTCTCTCCATAGGTGGGTCATTTCAGCCTGAAACTTGCACAAAATAACCCTAAAAATAGTTAAAATGGGGCAAAAACACTTAAGGAATCCATGCATGAGGCTTTTCACTATGCTCTATAGCCCTAATGCTACCCCCAGTGCTACACAGGGAGGATTAATGCCCTCTAATGGCTCATACAGAGCATTTAACGCTCCCCACTGGCCATCTAGAGGGTGTTAGTGCGCAAATAAGGCTCTAGGGCACCTCAGATTTGGAAAATTCCACCCATAAAATTGTTAAGAAAGGTTTATTAAGGCATAGAGCAAGGTTTTATCTCTCACCTGGGACTGATGGCACATCAAATGGTTGTCGGGATCTCCTGCAATGATCTACAGAAAATCTGCTCCTCTTTAGCTCCAACAAAGCTCTCACAAACTTGAAAATAGTGAAAATGATGCATGTGAAAGCTCAAAGAATATCCTTATATCAATTTGAGAGACATGATTTTTAGACAATCATTAAAGAGGAAGTAGTCCATTCTCCTTGATTTTTTATCATGCATGAACCCAGATAATAGGAATTGCCTCTTTTTTATACTTTTTACCACTTTTGATGAAAGTACTTTCAGGAATGAAAAGCAATAAAAGTTGCATGCAATTCTCAATAGAGCACTTTTGGAGATATTTTATTTCTCTTTAAAAAATATAAACATCTCCGAGTTTTTTGTTGTAGGGCTCGTTAAACATACACCGCAAGTAATAGAGCACTTTTGGAGATATTTTATTGCTCTTTAAAAAATATAAACATCTCTGAGTTTTTTGTCGTGGGGCTCATTAAACATACACCGCGATCAATAGAGAACTTTTAGGGATATTTTATTTCTCTTTAAAAAATATAAACATCTTCGAGTTTTCATCGTTAAGCTAGTTAAATCTTTGCGACGATGGTTAGAGCACTTTTTGTGATATTTTATTGCTCTTTAAAAAATATAAACATGTCCGAGTTTTCATCATTACGCTCATTAAATACATGTAACGATGCTTTGAGAAACTCTTTTTTGATCTTTTCCAGCTCATAAACTAAAAAATACCAAATGATCATTCTTTTTAGGCGATTTTATCTCTCTTTAAACTGAAAAAATCCTGAGCTATGTCTTGCTACTTGTTAAAATTGCTAAGGATGACCTGAGCTATGTCTTGCTACTCATTAAACTTGCTAAAAATGACCCGAGCATTCTTTTAGGTACTTTTCTCGCTCGTTAAACTGAAAAACCTTGATTTTTTGTTACTGGGCTCGTTAAAAAAATCACGACAAAACGCGAGTTTAGTTCGTTGCCTCATACTCGTAACAAAATGAGTTCGACATCTATTGAAAATAGGTTTCTCTTTATCTCGGTTCAATAGATTAAAAGATGGAAAAGTAACCAATCCGGGTATACTATTAACCTTTTGTCGCACCTGGTTAACAACTATGAAAAAGGGACTACCATGGAGTCTCTCTTTACGATCTTTCTAGACTCTTGAAATATGAAAAGACCACTGAGTTGTCTAGTCTAGACTCTTTAAATTACACAGACAAGATATAGAGTCGTTCTTTTTACGACACTTTTCAGACTCTTAAAACATGAAAAAATCGACGAGTTTGCCTATCTGGACTCATTAAACTAATCATATAGGGAAAAGAGTCATTCTTTTTGCAATCCTTTTTCAGACTCTTTAAAAATGAAAAGATTGATGAGTTTACTCGTTTGGACTCATTAAAAAATTATATGGGGAAAGTGGACAATACAACTGTATTCTGTATTTGAAAGCATGGTTTGGTAGCAATAATTCCCTTGAACATGGCACTCCCTCAGATAAACCTTCATTTTGATAGCCTCTCAATATGAACCCTACCAAGCTATGAGTTTTAGCCTATATACCTTGATGTAATTTTCATTTCCGTATCTTAACACTCTGTACTGTTCATGAGTCTAGTGTTGTTTGGTTAAGACCATTGTCATGCCTTCTATTGTTCAAGGGTCCCCATTTGTTTCCTCTATCAACCGATAATACATATCCTCTCATCATTCCCTTCGTTATTTATACCCAAATGCTCAAAAGATTCCTCAAAAAACAAAATCATTCTTGTCCGGTTTCGTGTCGACTGATCTAGGACACATCATTGCCTACCTTTCGACATGTTTCTTCCTATCGACTTCAACACTCTATCTAGGAAGATAACCCAGAAACACATTGAGTGCCTTGGTACTTACATACATTAGTGGCAGGTTACCTTGTGTTTGATCACGGGTTTTCATTATTGGCTCCTAGTTAAGCGATTCTACGAGTGTTCGACGACAAAGAATATTTTCACACTTGCTAGTTTGCACTGTGCATATTGGAGACCATCACCATTATCAATGGCCTTCCTCGCATCTGTTAATGGTCTCCATTATTGACTGGTAATCAGATGATTTCATGCATTTTCAACGCCAACACATCTTATCACATGTACTGATCTATGTTGTTCGATGAAGCGGAAATCAAGACCTTGGGTAGAGGTTTGCATCATTTAGCCTTGTTTCCTCTCCCAAGCTGTGGATATTGTTCTTTGGAGACAAATATTTCAGGATTATCTATTATGACATTGATCCGTCCTGTGCTTATCAGCGGCCAGCATTGTCATATCTCAGAAGAGAAAAATTACTCTGACATAGCTACTGAGCATGGGAATGCCCGACTCAGGACATGATTTTAGCAGTTTATATATATGTATATGTGTTGTATCAAGTTTTCCTTGCCGCCCGAAACTTCTCTCTCTCTACAAAAATTTTGACAAAAAATTATAGTTTTTCTAAAGTATTTCGGCCATTGTCTCTGCCTCTGATCTCATACTTTAGGGGGAATCTTTTATAGGAAAAAATGACCTCCTCATCAACTCAGAGGTGAAAGACAGGATGACTGAAGCAAAGACCACAATTGCAGGCCTTGATTCCACACTAACGTTCTTTGCACACTGCTAACCTGATTTATAAAGCTTGTTACCAAGCATAGAGGAGAGTTAGTCACCTTGCTAACTCAAGTTGTTAGACTAGGGGGAGCATTAGTGAAACTAAGGGAAGTTCAGAAGGTCAAGCCAACAAATTTGCTCACAAGTATCTAGATATTTATCCCTAAATTCGATTAAGAAAAGTAAGGAAACTCCAAAAATCAATATATTTGGAGAAATTCCAATTTGAGAATGAAGGCAAATGGGAAAAAGCTTGAAAACAGGGCAGGTTCATGGCTTTTTCCCTAATTAACTCTAGGAGGAGATTGGAAACCCTAATTCGATTGCTACATAAGCAGCGAGAGGGCCACTGTAAAAGGGGTCAGAGCATTTGGAAGGATAGCCCATTAAGTTGTTGTGAAATTGTCATACACTTGAAGAAGTAAGCTAAAAGAGGGAGAGAGAGAGAGGAAGAAGGGGCAAGGGAAGGTTGATACAATGGATGGTTGTAATCACTCTTCAATTATAAATACAGAACTGTAGTTGTGTTCCCTACTCCATAGTGTTGGTAATGTTTTTCATTAATTTGTTCATTCTGATGCTTGTCGAGATGAGTAGTTAAGTTATACACTAATATATGTTTATTGTGCATTCTTAAATTAGTTTTCAAGAGTGTAGGCTGTGATTGGTTTACTTTGTCCTTTGTGCAGGAATTATCTTAGAGTCGGCCTTGAAGGAGTTCTTCTTGCCGCTTAGAGATCTCCAAACAAATCTAGGATGAACTAAAGGTGATCCTCTATTAAGATATGGTATGTTCTATTCTTATAGTAGTTTACTTCGTTTTCTTATTATATTCCATAGATTAGCAATCACATGTACATAAAGTAAGGTGCAGATAGAACATTAAATGATCGACAAAAAACAAGCCAAGATAAACCCCACAATCTGTGGGGAAACCCTTTGATCAAATCTAATTTTATCTTCAGTAATTCAGTAGAGACAAATAGTACAATAAATCTGATTTATATCAGTAGTAGCAAACCCTAGATCAGTAGCATCAGCATTAGCGGCTTCATCATCAAACTAGGGCAGACGATATCTCACAAACCCACTGTTGGATTGGCATGATTCCACCACCAAAAGTTGCAGCTTCTAGAGGAGGTTTAGATGAACCTACAACGTAGTTCAGATGAGGAGATCTTCTAGTCCACGCAGGTCAAACTTTACTTCTACAGTTGCAGCTTCAGTTTTAGTAGCTTCCTTCAAACTAAGGCAGTCGATATCTTGCAAACTGTCCGTCGGATTGACTTGATTCCACCACCAAAAGTTGCAACTTTCAGAGGATATCCAAATGGACCTATAATGCAGTTCTAAGGAGGATATCTGATGGTCAATTCTGGTCAGACTTTGGATATGCAGTTGCATCTTCAGGTTCAACAGCTTCTGGCTTCACATGTGTGAGAGAGAGACCCTTTTTTGCGCAGTAGAGAAGAGACTCTTTTCTGCGCAGTAGAGAGAGAGAGATGTGATGAGATGAGTGAGTCCAAATGAGGAAAAGTCCTCCTGTATTTATACACAACGTTGGTGTTTGAATAGATGTACTGTTGGCTTCTGAGCCTACATGAGTTGTAGGTCAGCTTGATAATAATTCCATAATCAAAATAAATTCATATCTCCATGAATACTTATCGGAATCGGATGATCTTTATATCAATCCTACACCTCTCGATGAGATGAATCTAATAAAAATATTATTAGCCATGAATAAGATGACCCACATGAATTTTTTTCCCTAGTTGCCAATTTTAACACTCCCTCTCAACTAGGGAGAACTTCATCTACAATCTATCGGTCGTTACTATTCATCCATCAAATGCACTATCCTGTACAACCTGACCCTTGCCCTGCTCTGCTCTATTTTGCCTGTTTTGCTTTGTCTTGTTTTGCCCTATATTGATCTATATTGTTCTGCTTTGCTCTTGCATTTTTCTGTTCTGCTATGTTTTTGTTCGAATTATGAAGAAGAAGAAATTATCAAGGATGTATCATACTGACTCAAAGTCAGTCTTAGAGTATGTACCACTGGTCACAAACTAGTCTCAACCAACCCAAAATTAGAATCATAGTGAGTACAACTCCATTGGTCCTAGACCAGTATCATCCTCCACTGAGTCAAAGTCAGTCTCAAAGTGTGTACCACTGGTCCCAGACTAGTCTCAACCGACTCGAAGTCAGCTTCATACTAAGTACCACCCCTACCAATCGTCCTAGACTAGTATCACAATCTTAGAGAATGTACCACTAGTCCCAGACCAGTCCCAACCGAACCAAAGTCAGTGTCATAGTATGTACCACTCTCACTGGTCCTAGACCAGTATTGCACTGACATGAAGTTAGTCTCAAAGTATGTACCATTGGTCCCAGAACAGTCTCAACCGAATCGAAGTCAACATCATAGTATGGTACAACTCCTACCACTAGTCCTAGACCAGTATCATTGATCTCAGATCAATGGAGTTCATCCTAGTGTAGGGGGTACAGTAGATACAACGATGCATCCATTGGTACTACTATGGTCCCTAACTTCATTTCCCTGCTCATTGATCATATGAGAGGCACTTCCCATGAGTCCCAGATTGCATGGGTAGGGTGCCTCGATAGGACAACTAATCAATCTTGTCCTCACAGGAGAACACATCAATCTAGGCCTCATAGGAGAACACATCAATCCAGGGCTCACAGGAGAACACATCAATCCTGCTACAATTTCCATGGAGAACACATCAATCTAGGACTCACAGGAGAACTAATCATCCTGCTACACAGGAGAGTGAATCATCCTGTTCCACAAGAGAGCGAATCATCTTGTCCCACAAGAGAGTGAATCATCTTGTTCCAATGTGCACCACCAGGGGAGGGTGAGTCACCCTGTAGTCTTATGTTGCTCCAGTAAGAACCGCAAGCCCTCAGAGCTCCCAGAGCTCAATGTATGCAACATGTAGGACCCTTATACAAGGGTTTCTTGATGACTCCAAGTCGTTTGGAAAAATCACAGATTAGATCTTTCCTCGGGGCTTTGACAAGGTGTATCGACTTGTACATCATCTTAATGTGATGGACCCTCCTTGCTCATCAGCTTACCATATCCCAGATGATGTCTATCTGCTAGAGCAATTGACGAATACGAGATTCCTCAATATTCGAATCCCACCTCTGGTTGTTACAGAGAATCACAGTGGTATGTGTTCAAACAGCTCACTGAAGAGCTTCCCCAACTAGGCAGCTTCATACGAGTTCATACTCGCAGATATGTATCTGGTCTCAGTGATTCTTATGGCAACCGAATTCTGCTTCCTACTCATCCATTATATCGAAGCATAATCCAAAGATAAATAACACTAAAAGTGCTCCAGTGATCCTCCACACTACCTGCCTAATCAACATTTGAATAATCATGCAGTTTCATATTTCCGGCAGTGTATCTCAATCGATGAGAGATTGTGTCCTGAAGACATCTCAGAAGATTCTTGGCACCAATCTAGTGAGGCTCAACCAAATATGAGCTCACAATGCTAACTGCAAAACATATGTTTGGACAGAGGTTCACCAAGAACATCAACGCGAATGAGTTTTTGAAACTCAGAGGCATTTCCCAAATCTGGTCCGACATCACTACCATATAACTTCTGAAAGTTAAGATCCTCGAGGTAGTCATAGGCTTGCAATCCATCATACCAAATCTTTTCAGAATATTCACCACATATTTTCCTTGAGATGGGAAAATTTCCCTTGGCTTCTGCCACACTTCAAGTCCTTGGTTCTTCATTTCAAATTCAGAAGCCAACTCCCTCTTACATTTGTGAATGAGAGGGTATGCACCTGTTAGAAAGAGGTCATCCATGTACAACACCAGTCTGAGAGGCTTGTCATCTCCAACCTTAAGGTAAAGGTTAGGATCAACTTCACTCCTAGTGAATCCCAACTTCATCAAGTATCTATCGATCCTCTCATACCATGCTCGGGGTGCTTTCTTCAGCCCATAGAGAGCCCTCTTCAACCTGCATACATGAGATTTTCAATCATAAATCTCAAATCCTTTAGCTTGCTCCACATAGTCGATTTTTAAGTGATCGAAATAGTGGACGACAATAACCCATACCCAATGTTGCTTGGAATTTATTGGGAATTTCATATGAAAGCAATCATTAGCCTCAAGAAGCACATCGTGACATTTGAGAAGAAGGAACTAAGGCTTATTGTTCCATTAGACTCGGCCGAGGGTGCGCAATATACCGAACCAGTCCAAGATTATTATGAGGAGGATGATATTGATAGAATATATAATATTACTGTGTGGGATGAGTATTGGATCAACCCTGCAGGGTATGGGTGAATTACTTGGGAAAAGGCATCTCCTGCAATTTAGATTCAGATGAGGAGCTTGAGCACTGACATAACAGATTGCATGAGGTATCCATTAGGGGAATTCTAAGGCCTAAAATGGGCCTCCTAAGAAAAATTTGCAACCAAAATAAAATTTATAAGAACCAATATAATTCAATATGATGATGTCAAACATGGGGGATGATTCACCATTTTGTAGTAAAAACGTAAAAAAGATTAAAAAAACAATAAAATAATAAAACTACTTTTTCAACTTGTATTTTCAACTTATCTCCCTAATGTTTTACTCAAATTTTTAGATGAAGTACTCATTCAAAAATTTAATTACTCATCTAAGGAGTACCCATGTTACATACTTTTGATGAACCCTGCTGCTACACGAAAAATGAGAAATACATGAAAAAATGTGATTGCAATCATGTTTTTCATGTATTTCTCATTTTTCATGTAATAGAGTCCATTGAAAGTATGCAACATGGGTACTCATCTGAATAGGAATCAAATTTTGCATCCAGGGAGTGTTTTTGCTCGAAATTTGAGTAAACCCATAGGGAGATAAGTTGAAAAAATAGTTTTTTGTTTTTTCCCTCTAAAATTTAATGATGTAATCTAATATTATTTTATCATTTCCACTATTATTTATAATTTCCATATGAGGCCCATTTTAGACTTCAAAATTTTCCTAATGATCATTTCGATGCAACAATCTCACTAAGTCGCTCTGATGTATATCCGCTGAGGTACGCAACTTATCGTATTATGATGGTTTAGAATTTGTCAATTTATTTCTGGATAAATTTGAATGGGATGTACCGAAGGAACATTAGTTCTAGGAATTAGACATCATGTTGAGAGATACGCCTGCCAGATGGTGGGGTATGCATAAGAACAGATTTGCGGACTGGAAGGAATATTGACGGGTGATGAAGTTGTGGTTTAGGTATGCCAATACCCACATTATAGAGAAATAAATAGGAAAGGATGATCCGTGCAAGCATCTGGATCGATAGAAAAAATCATGGGGAGAAGAACCATAACTAGAATGGGTTCACATTTTCTGTCACACTTTGGATACTATTCCGATGAACTGGTATCTAGAAACAAAGCTATGACACAGAACCACAAAGTGGGATGTCTAAAAGAAAGTCTTATGTTAACTTTCAGATTTCAGGATGGATTTGAGTGTATTGACCTAGCATTACAGGAGATCAAAGCCGTAATATTCAGAATGTTGGAAGAACTTATCACGCGGGTACAACAAGACTGGAGTACACAGTTGCACCATGCTCTGGAATGCTACAATGTGACCACGGAGGAAGGTGAGGAAGATCCTAGGAACATCAATATTCTTCAGTCAGAAGAACATCATGAAGTTGTGGGGCCTAAGGCAGAAGTCCCTAACATCTCAAAGCCCTTGAAGACTAAGCATGTGGATATTGGGTCAGAAGCGCAGCCGAAGTTCACAAACATAGCTAACTATTGGGACGAGGACATAGTGGACAAAGTCACGAAGTTAATGTGGGAGTATTAGGACTTGTTTCCCACCAATTTCTCTAATATAAAGGGGATAGTAGGTGATTTCGGTGTCATGAAGATCACTATGAAGCTAGATGCGGAGCCAGTGAAGCAGCACCCATATTGGTTGAATTCTAAGTGCAAGGAAAAAGTACGCGAAGAATTGGATAAGATGCTAAAAGCTAGGATTATTGAGCCTATCGAGGAATCAAACTGGTTTAGTCCTATGGTGGTTCAAGAAAAGAATGAAAAGGGAAAAATTTGGATATGTGTATATTTAAGAAATTTGAATGATGCTTATGTTCATGATCCATTTCCTACACCATTCATAGATGAATTATTGGAGAATGTTGGAGGTCAGGAAGCCTATTCGTTTACTGATGGGTTCTCAGGGTATCATTAGATCAAGATCATGTTGGAGGATTGGAGTAAGACTACCTTCGCTACTGAATGGTGCTACTTTTAGTATAAAATTATTCCTTTCAGACTTAAGAATTCCCCTACAATCTTTTCTAGGGTGGTAGTCACAACTTTCAAATAATTTATTCATAAGTTTTTGGAGGTTTACTTCGATGGTCAGACAATGTTTGGGTTAGTAAAGAGACATGTTTCCAGTCTTCGCCTCATGCTAGAAACTTGTCAAAAGTATTATATATCCCTTAATTTGAAGAAGTGCATATTTTGTGTACCATATGGGATACTTTTGGGCCATGTTGTTTGTAAGGAGGGGTTGATGATAGACCCTACCAAAATTGCAGTTATTATCAATTTGGAGCCTTCGAGTAATTTCAAATAGTTGCACATGATGTTGGTCCATACAGGATATTGTAGGAAGTTCATCAAAGCATATGCACAGATCAATGCACCCATGGAAAGATTTTTGAAGAAGGATGTGATGTTTTGTTGGGATCATGATTATTATAAGAGTTTGGATGTCTTAAAGGAAAAAATGATCACAATGCATATTCTAGTGTTCCTCGAATGAAATAAGGAAATCTATGTACATGTAGATTCATCTTGCATAGCATTAGGAGTTGTGCTAACCCATCCAGACGCAGGTGATATTGACCATCCGATAGTGTTTGCAAGCAGGAAGTTATCTAAGGTGGAAAACAATTATTCAACCACAGAGCGTGAAGGATTGGCAATGGTGTATTCACTCTAGAAGTTCAAGAACTATTTGTTGGGTGTGCACTTCAAAATGTACGTAGGCCATTTTGCTCTGAAGTACCCGGTCAACAAGCCTGTATTGGGGTTGGGGGGGGGGGGGGAAATTTGTAGATGGTTGCTACTCTTTCAAGAATATGACATTGAAGTAATTGTGAAGCCATGGTGATTAAATGTTGGACCATATCACTTCTCGCAGATTGAGAATGGCAATGAACCTACGACTCTAGATGAAGGATTTACTGATGCGTAGCTCTTTGTTGTGCGCATTGCAGACGAACATTTTGCAGACATAATTTAGCTCTTGTCTACAAGTACAACTCCTAAATGGTATACAACGCAACAAAATAAATAATTTGTGGTCAAGGCTACATATTTTCTTGCCATCGTAGGGCACTAATATAGAATAGGATTCATTGAAATATTGCGTAGGTATGTCCTGGAGTATGAACGAAAAATTATCCTCACTAAACTACATGGAGGAGTTGTAGGAGGACATTATGCGGGAAGTGAAATTGCGCAAAAAATATTACGAGCAATATTATGGTGGCTGATTGTGCATAAGGATTCCAAGGATTATTGCAGGGCATACGATGTCTGTTAGAGAATGGGGAGGTTGTCATGAAGGGATGAGTTTCCTCTGAACTTGATAGTGTCGTTACAGGCATTCAATAAGTGGCAATAGATTTCATGGGACCAATTCAACCACTAGGAAAGAAGATGGGAGCAAGACACATCATTATAGCAGCTAAATACTTGACCATATGGGCTGAGGCGCAACCTGTGAAGGCTTTTAGTGTGGATATAGCTACGAAGTTCATTTTTTAATACATTTTGTCTTATTGGCTACCCGAAAATTTTGATGAGTAATAGGGGTTCGCATATCTTGACCGAAATGATTATTTCCTTGATTGAAGGGTTCCAAATGTATCACTAGAAGAGTACGTTGGGTCACCCTCAAGCAATCAGAACAGTGGAAGCCTTTAACAAAATTCAAGAGAATGCCTTAATGAATATTTGTAATGAAAAATAGAATGGTTGGGATTTGCGCATACCAGCTGAGCGATGGGTGTATATAACTACCTATAAAAGGTTGACTGGACAGACATTGTTTAGACTGGTTTATGGACAAGAAGTTGTGATGCATGCAGTCACAGACATGGTAGATCAGGATACCATTGAAGAACACCTCGCGTAGCTAGTTGAGTTGGAGGAAGATCACTTCTTAGCTGGTTTTCATCAATAGGTATAGAAGGATCACGAAAAGGCATGGCAAGATCGCCATATTAAGCAGTGCACCTTTAAGAGTGAGGATCTAGTATTGTTGTATGATAGTAAGTTCACAGAGTTTCTGGGAAAGTTCCAAATGCATTTCTTAGGGCCCTATATCATCAAGAAGATAACAGATAGAGGCGTATTTCAACTCACGAAGATGAATGGGGAGTTGTTTCAATTTAGTTTCGATGGAAGTAGGTTAAAGTTGTACAAGGGTGATCCCACCCCTGCACAATTACTATATGGATGCGGGATAGTCTTAGTACTCCAAGCAATTGCAAGGGAGTGCGAGACTATAAACTACACTTCCAAAAGGATGGTTGGTCAAACTGAATGGCTTGTGTGACAAATTGCGGAAATGTGGAGAGGAGACTTTTGATGAAGGAGCTGTGCTAGAATGGTGGGTCCCACACTGCCCGGCCAACAAGTGATCGATGGAAGCATTGTAGTTGATTCAATGGAAATTTTTTCATTAAAAGGAGTGGGAGGAGAGCATTTAAGGTGCATATCTTTTGAAATTTTCCACCGAACGCACATTAATGATAGGGATTTGGAGGGAACAGATGGATTTGAATTCAAATTGGGCTATAAATATAACATCCTGCTCCATATTCAAAATATTTTCTTCCTGATAATTTTCCTTGAGCTTTTTCACTTTAGCTTGTGCCAAAAAAAAAATTATGTTTGAAAAAGATTGGTAAATACTTCGAGAGAATATTTCACAGCTAAGATTTGGGAATTTAACTTATTGGCAGCACAAAATATTCCTCGAGAGAATGGTTGTAACCTGACCTAAGCCTGAGACGACCCAAACTGTGCCTACCAGTTTTCCTACTACAGTGCCTAGGTCATTGAGACCTAAACCATCTCCTTTTGTAGCCAAAAATAAGAAGTAGAAGAAGCCCCAACAAGTTTCGGTGTGGTAATCACTGCACAAAAATCTCACGAAGGTCAGTCAAAAGGGGAAGATGGATAGAACCAAGCAGCCAATGGAACCCCTATACTTAGATGATGAAGAGCTCACCCTGTGGATTGAAGAGATTGATGCAGATAAAGGCAATTCAATAACTCAACTACCGCCTTATATACCACCAAGGAAATATACAACCAAGGTTCCTAGAGATCCAGATTCAGTGAAGTTCTTGGTCTCCACACCATTGTTGCCAGAAAATGTACCTTTTGAGGGAAATCTACTGGCCCAAATACCGTCTTTGAATATGGAGGACTAGGACCTAGGGGACCACGTGAATTTCCCACAGTTGGAGTCGAGCAAATACCTAAAGAATGTCTATTATGAAGAATCAGAGGTTGCGCGGCTTGAGCCAATGAAATGGATGGCCAATGTTGGGTGTGTGAGGTTGTTAAATATGTTATGAATGTCGCATTTATGCCACAAAATCATTAATATTGTTTTTGTAAGTCAATTATTGACGCTGTTTCATGATGGTGACTATGGTTGGGAGGGCCCATCCCAATCACGGATATGATGATTCACCGGATAACCCTCTTTTCGTATCAAGGAATAGACCCTGTGGATGCTTTCGTAGGAAAATCGTAGGAGACGAAGTTAGAAAATCTGATGAAGAACGACTTTAGGTTGGTGAAGAATTTTCATGGTTATGCAATTAGTTCTATCTCAGATGGAGGGGTGTAGTTCACTGCACAAATATTGGCTAGGAAAATCATGATGAAGTGTTGCGTTGATGAAGTGTTAGCGCTAGTGGTATCTATGGTTGTGATGTGCACCAAGGGATTCCAATATAATTGGCCTAAATATTTATGTCATGAGTTTTTGGAATATTGTCGAGAGGCCCGGGATGGGTGCAAATCATTTCATTACGCGTGGCTACTTTTATTGATTGCGCTAGTGGCATGGAGGACACTAGAGGAATTCCAGTTTCTACAGCATGATCCAGATCTATGCGAGGCTGCAAATTTTGCCTCCGTATGGGTGACCAAGGACCCTGAGTGTGTCATGGAGACTAAAATATTTTGGGTCTTGTTTGAATTGGAGTTGAGGATGGTGATTAACCAACGACCACGATTATCACCTAGTTTGCATGCGTAGTATGCCAATGTTGTTGATTTCAAGGCATATTTTCATAACCTGCATATATGCGAAAAGAAGGATGCCACAGGCACATGGAATAGGCTTCCATAATTGGTTGTAAAAGATGACATTATGGGGGTTGTCAGTAAATGGATGAGCGACTATCTCACCCCATCTGATGCCGGTGCAGGAAGTAGTAAGATTGTCGAAGGTGAAGCAAATAAAACCACAGTTATGATAGTAGCAATGAAAGAGAAGAAGGAAGAACAAAACACTTCCGTAAGGGAAAAGACCACGGAAAAGGAAAAGGCCATGTAGTAGAAGGAGGCTTCTGCAAAGGAGAAAGAAGCAAAAAAAGAGAAGGTCTCTTCCAAAGAGACAGAAGCACCAATGGATAAAACCGCCACCACGTCGCAGGCCACTATTGACCTCTGCACATTTGACATAAAGTGCACCAAGGTAGAGGGGGGAAAAGAGGGTGAAGAGGAAGGGGGTGCAGGTCTGGAGTCCCCCTTAATTGTCAAAAAGTGGCAGAAGTAGAGCCCCATGGGACCGTGCAAGAAGAAAAAATCTGACAAGTCTGTGAGTGCGAAAAGTTTGGTCCTTACGAAGGGGGACCTGGATGAGATTGGTGATGTGATATGTGATGCAATAGAAAATATTTGGAACCACATTGAGGACTAGTACCATTAAACAGTAGACAAGGTGAAGCAGGGCCTAAGGGAATTATAGGTCCATACAAGAATTATTCAAGTGAGCGTTGGACAATCAAGCCTAAAGCAAGATAACAGGTCATCCTTCATAGTCGTGCTCAACATGGACCTCTACACAGTGTAGTTACGAGAGGGGTCCCAACACGTTGAGACATCAGAGGACAGGACACACCTATCACATCTAAAGGACTTAAGTCTGAACCTTATGGTGCTCCCTATTCAAACATTCCATGAGCTACATCAAGGGGTATCAGTTGAGCTTAGAGTTCGGGAACAACACGCACTGTTGGTCATCAATGATGTAAAAACCAACAACCCGAAAATGTTCAAGGAAAAGGTGCATGCCCTTAAGGAACATGAAGATTTATTACACATAGTTAGCAACACAAAGAAGCAATAGCACAGGCCTACAGTGAGCTTCCTAAGCTCCATATTCCAGCAGAAGTGGCCTCCACTGAAAAGATTCAGAATCTAGATGTCATCGTAAAGGAGTCAAAGGAGGAGATTGATAAAGTTCATTTTGAGTTGCAGCTGCAGATATTAGAGCTTCAACTTAAGATGCAGCCAACCACTCCTTCATAAGTTAGAAAGCAATGCGAGGCTGCTATTAAAGAAGAGATGGATACACTAGAAGTTACAGCCAAGGATTGCACCCATTTATTTGAACAAGCCATGGAAATGTGGATCTCACTGCAAGAGGATCCAAATTTGCAGAAAATTGAAACGGATATCCGAGAAAATCACAGCCAGTTCGATGAGATTAGATCTATAGCACAGACTTTAGCACCAATGCAAATGTTCGGCAGGTTAATGGAGGGAAAGATCATCTAGAGCGAGATTGATGAGCTGCGTTGGAAGGAATCCATCATATCTTCACGAATGCATCTCTAAGAAGATGAGGCTAGCTAGTTGACATAGATGGTGCAAAAGAATTTGAAGATTATGCAACAGACGCAGAGAACCACGGGCCTTGTAGTTGAAGGTCCAACTACTAAAAAATTGGTTGAGGAAGTTTGTCAGGCCGCTACGTAGGGAACAACCGATCTTCAAGTGTTGAAGATAGAATTCAGTAGTATGTAGGAAAAGATTGAGGAAACACTAGCAGAGTGACTTTGGACATGTCATGACTTTGTGTTGGGGTCTTATTGGCACAGGGTACCCTGGGGTCAATTTTGTCACAATTTTTGTTATTATTGTAAAGACTCCGCATTTTGAGGAGTGGAGCACGAAGGTCGATAGGATTCAAAGGGGCTTTAGGGAGGTCAAATCTCCTTAGTTTATTTAGGATTTAAGGTGTTTTATGACCCGCCCATGGTTCACAAACCATGGTATTGTAATAGAGAATTCTATAAAAATGAGTCATAGAGATTCATGAAAAGAACAATCAAGTATATGTATTGGTAATTGATCTAAGTAAGAGAAGTATATTCTTTGTACTTTGGTGAAGGGGAAGGCTCCTGTAGCTAAGTGCGCATGCCCCTATAGCTATCTGCATAGGGTAGAAAGAGTCTGTAATTGAAGATCTGAGCATAATAAAAGTTATTTTGGAGAAATATCTATGTATCTATGTGTTCATGTTTACTTTGTAATTTACTGTGTATTCGCTCTGTTTACTGCAATTTGTCATGAAACATACTTAAGGGATGTGTGAAAGTAATCTTCCCCATTGAATCATCATAGCCATCAATCTTTCGGGCTTGTGTGGAAATCCCAAATCACACTCAAATTTTGTATGGGTAGATAGGTTTTTAGAATATGGTACCTCTTCAAATCCTTTTTCACGTATACATTCTACCAATGAAGGAATCGTCCAATCCATGATGATAGGAGAGGAACCGTGGGAAGATTACCATCATCGTTCCCATATTCTAGATGACATCGAAGATTATTCCCATGAACTAAACCACCCATCAATCATTGATTTCTTGTCGAATTCTGTTAGGGTAGATATTGTATATTTTGAGCGTAATTTGTCAAACATAGAAGAAACAATTTCTATAAACATTTCATCCAAGCCTAATGTTGTAGAGAACATTCATGTCAGTAAATCTTGTTCTCCATTGGAACTTGATAATTATTATGCTCTGTTTCATGAATTTAGAGATATTTTTGCATGCTCTTATGAGGAGATTCCAGGAATTGACTCAAGCATTGTTGAACATGAAATCAAAATGTACCTTGATGTCAAACCAGTGTGATAGTGGCTTCGACCTATCCATCCTAAGAAAGACATTGCCATTAAGGAAGAGGTTGAAAAATTTTGCGTCCTGGCTTCATTTTCCCTATACCTCTTACTGATTGGGTATCTAACATTGTTCCAATTATGAAAAAACAAGGGACAATCCGAGTGTGTGTCAATTATAGGGATGTAGGTCAAGCATGTCCAAAGGACAATTATCCTACACCCTTTATCTACTAGATTATTGACAAATGTAACGAATATGAAAAATTCTCATTCATGGATGGTTTTCTGGCTACAATCAAATCAATATCCGCCCACAGGACCAATTTAAATAACTTTTATTTGTCCATGGGACACATTCACCTATTGAAATTTACCTTTTTGTTTAAATAATGTAGGGGCAACATTTCAGAGGGCAATGAATTATGCCTTTCGTGACATCAAGCACATTGTTCAACCTTATCTTGATGATTTTCCTACTCATTCACAAAAGCAGACTGATTACTCGCAGTCCTTGATCTCATCTCTTCCTCCTTGGGACCATGAGTTAAGACCAAGGCATACTTGCTGCCACAAAAACATTGTTTTTGCCTTCCAATGCAATTGCTAGTGTTAGATTTTAAGTTGGAAAAGTTGATATCAGTTGTGTTTGCATGTTTAGATCTATTCTTGCTTAGTTTCCATAGCTATCTTGCATGGTTTCCTGTATATAAACTTCTTTTCATCATGTTTCTGGTTTTTAGGTCAGATTAGGTCAAGATAGATAGATCTTTGTTTTTCTAGTCTTTGTTCGATCAGTTTTGGAAAAGCGTGTGCAGAACACCTGTAATACATCCCTACTTACCCTTCCTCCATCATAAAACCTGTTCCAACCCCTAATTCAAGATTCCTTCCCTTCATTTGCCACACTTTCCCAATTTGCCCTAATTTCTACATTTTTGTGCAACATTGCTCCCTCCATCCTTGAATAAATCCAACCACCTTCATCACTCCTTAGCTTCATTTACCAGGTCCTAGACCCCTTAATATCCTTATCCGTACTTCATTTCCACTTTCCCACCATTTTTCCTCCATCAACCCTCTAAAATCCTCTTTCGGCCATTCTTGTAGAACTTCCTATAGAACCCCTGCAGACTTCCTGTAGAAGTTCACGCGAGTAGTTTTTTGAGATTTGATCACTGTGGAATTATATAGAAGGGTACTAGGGACCCCTTAGGCCCTCTTCTCACCTTCCCAACCTCTTTTAAGCACCCATTCCATTTCCTTTCGCCAATGAACCCCTGCATAGCGAAAAATAGTTAAAGCACATGCTTAATAATTCTGCGAAATTACTCAAAAATAAAAAAAGATGTTTTTTCCATATTTTCCTTCAGAAGTAGCTTAGTCACATTCATTTTAATTTTCAAAGAGTCAATGGCATCCATTTTGGCAGCTTTCATCTCTTTTCTTGCACCAGTAAGGTTAGGCGGTAAAACTAGGGTTTGCTAGGGTTTGCGTTTCCTTTTAGCTTTCAGCTTCTTTCTGCAAATAGATTAGCCTCTTTGGAGTTAGTTTTTGCCCATCACAGTTAAAAGCTTCTTCTAAGAACTCATAGAAATTGGCTTAAGCTCCTAGTGAACTTGTGCCAGCTGATCAAGTGACAACCTGCAGTAAGAGCTAGTACTTGTGCATATAGCACCATTGCTTCCAAGTTCGTTACGAACTACCGGGTTGATAAAAGTAAATAAGGGAGTCCCAGGAGTTGTAGCATCATTGCTGCAATACTGGAGCCCACCATCATTTTGGTTCCATTATCGGGGAAGCGTCAGAGTATTTGTGATTACTACTTTTCTTCTATTTTCTACTGCAACCTTCTACTCAGTAGTTTATTTCAGCAAGAGTAGAGTAGTTGTTTCATTTCCATTCTACAATTTCATTTCTGCAAAAGTAGATTAGACATTTCTTGCTTTCATATATTAGCATTTCAATTCTGCAATTTCAATTCTATAAGCATAGATTAGCATTTCAATTCTGCAAGCGTAGCTTAGCATTTCATTTCTGCAATTTCATTTCAGTAGCATAGATTAGTCATTTCCTGCTTTCATTTCAATTCTGGAATTTTCATTTCAACAAGGGTTATTTTAGTTAGTTGCAATTTGTTGTTCAATCAATTTCAGTTTTGTAGGTACAAGTAGAGAAAAATACAAAAAAAACAACCAAAAAGATTTACTTTCATGCTTCGTAGGAACAGATACAATTCAGGAAAATTCTTGCCCAACACCGCCACCACATCACTAAGTCACCCTTCTCTCTTCTTCGGTGGCAGTGAACCTCCAGAGATATATGAAGATCCTGTAACAGAAGAAGAGCAAAAAAACATTCCTCTTGAGACCATGGCTGAACATAGAAATGGTATAGGAGATGAGGAGAGAATAGAAGGTGCCTTTCCCATCCGAGATACCAATGGGGACACAAAAATGAAAAACATAAGTCCCTCAGCCTTACCTCACTTCAATGGATTGACCACTGAAGACCTTCATACGTTCTTGTTTGAGTTTGTTGTCCTTTGTAAAACTTATGACTATGCAGAAGATGAGAAAAAGTTGAAACTCTTTCCCTTTACCCTCAAGGATGCAGAACTATGCTGGTTCATGGGGTTACCTGGAAACAAAATAAGAACTTGGGCTCAGATGCAGCAAGCCTTTAACAACAAATACTGGGATTACTGTAGGTCAAAGGAAACAATTGGAGAAATCTTTTGGATGACCATGGGAAGTGATGAATCTTTAAAAGACTATGAAGAAAGATTCCAACTCAGTTATAAAAGGGCCAAGTGCACACTTGACCCCGAATCTTTGAAGCTGGTTCTGCTTCGAGGAGTCCCTGAAGACCTTCTAGATAGCCTCAATTTGCTATCTGGGGGAGACATCTACCAACTACCTTACGATGACATAAAGACTATGTTTAGTAACCATTCTAGGGCAGCCCAGAAAAGAGGTAGGGGGAATCAACTTTCAGCTAGTGCCACCTTTTCCAAACATGAGTTTGCAAATCAGATGGAAGACCTTAAAAATGAGGTGAGACAGACCATTGCCATGCAAATGGATACCTTTTGAATTCAACAGAAGTAAGAGGAAGATGAGAGGGTCTTGGCCATCTTTTGTCCCAGATGCACAAGGAAGCATCCTTGGAACGAGTGTCCATTGCACTCCGTAGAGGTATGTTTCATTTTTGAGGTAGACCACCCTACAAACCAGTGCCCAACCTTACCCAGACTTAAAGTTATGTACCAAGGGGCTGAAGGAGCCACTGAAATACTCTACTTCCTAAACCAAAGGAGGCCACATGGACCCAGACCGTACCAGCAAGGGATGCAAGGGACATCCCAGGCTTATTACAACCCCAACCAATCCACTCACATACCTTCTTGGGGTCCCCCTGCTCATCCTTCCTGGTCCGCACCCCCTCCTTGGTCATATCCATATCAATACCATACTCAACCTGTTGCTCATTCGTTTCATTCTCATGTTCAACCACAACCTCAGTGGAATGCACCTCAATAGGGGTGGAGGCCCCAATCCAACTCTCCTCCCGCTATTTTACCTCCACCACCTACTAAACCACAACCATTACCTCTTGCTCTTCCGAGACAACCCCAGATGCCTGCTCAACCGAACTTGAACCCCGATAACAGATAGGCCCAGCAGGTATATACTGGGGAGACAACATGCCCTACCTATGCTATGGAGATTTAGGAGATCAACCTACGATATGGGAAGGTCCTCCCAGATAACCAACCTCCTCCTAAGGAGGATGAAGAAGAGAAATAGGAAAGTGAACCCAAAGCCATTCCACCCTTTCCTAAGAGGCTAACTAGAACCACACAACCAAACCCAGAAGAGACTAAACTTCTATGAGAACTTTAACAATTATGTGTAAAAATACCACTTCTCCAGGCCATAAAATATGTACCAATCTACAACAAATTGCTCAAAGAGAAGTGTTTCAGGCACCTAGGCAGGGCCAAGAGAGATGCCCCAACTATCAATGTCATAGGACAACTGTCCGACCTAATGTTGGGACAAGTAATCTGTCCAAAATATCTGGACCCTGGGAGTCTTGTAGTCAATGTCCACATCAATGGCACCATAATCCCCCACACCCTGATTGATCTAGGGGTTTCCATTAATGTGATGACCAGGGACACTATGCTCAAACTCAACCTTCAAAGTTCCCTAAGAAAGACCTTGATAGTACTGCAGTTAGTAGACCGCTCCATCGTGACTCCCGAGGGGATTGTGGAAGATGTCGTGGTCTCTGTTGATTCTTGGAAGTACCCTGTGGACTTCTTGGTCCTTTAGCCAAAGGAAAAACTCACTGGATACCCCCTCATTTTGGCAAGGCCTTGGTTAGCTACTGCAGATGCTTACATCAGTTGTCGAGCTGGGAGCATGACCATTAATAATGGGCCTATGTCCAAATAGCTTGTCCTATATCCTCCTACCCAACCTCTGCTAGAACATGACTTACCTCTCTGGTTGGAGGAGGAAGATGAGGATGAAGACTACTTTGCACCATTGTGCACAGTGGAAGCCACTAGGGGAGGTCCTCAAACCGAGGATGACCTTATTGAGAATTTGATTCAAAATCCACCTCCCAATGTGCTACCATTAGAAGAGTTGGTAGAAGACACCCAAGCTAGTGCTTTAGTGGATCTCTGTGTGGCTGATCCGACCTCTCCTCGAGTTAAGAATGTGGAATTTGGCCCTGAAAGAACCTTGAATATTAACTCATCCCTATCCCCCTCTCAGAAGAAAGAGTTGTATAGCTTATTGAACAACCATTTGGATGCTTTTTCTTGGAGCTATAAGGAGATAAAAGGAGTCCACCCTTCAGTTTGTACCCATCACATTTACATTAAAGAGGATTGTAAACCAGTCAGGCAGCCTCAGAGGAGAATGAATCCAGCCCTTAAGGACATTGTCAAAGAATAACTGCAAAAGTTGCTGGATGGAGGGTTCATCTACCCCGTCTCTAACTGCAAGTGGGTTTCTCCTCTAGTGCTTGTGCCCAAGAAAAATGGGAAGTGGAGAATCTGTGTAGATTATCGAGAACTTAACAAAGCTACAAAGAAGGACCATTTCCCTTTGCTTTTCATAGATCAAGTGTTAGATGGCCTGGCAGGGAAGAAGTTCTTTTCCTTCCTAGATGGGTTTAGCAGGTATATAATCAGATCCAAATCAGCTTGGAAGACCAAGATAAGACCACTTTCACTTGTCCATGGGGTACCTTTGCCTACTGGGTCCTTCCCTTTGGGTTATGCAACACTCCTGCCACTTCTAGAGAGAGCAGTACTGAGCATATTTGTTGAGTTGGTTCATGATTCGGTGGAAATCTATATGGATGACTTTACTCCTTATGGGTCCAACTTCCAAGAAGCATTGACTAACCTGGAAAAAGTTTTAACCAAGTGTATTGAAATGAACTTGTCCCTCAGTCTTGAAAAATGTGAATTCCTAATAACTGAAGGGACTGTGCTAGGTCATACAATTTCTCAGCAAGGATTACAGGTGGATCCCAATAAGATTGTTATCATCTAAAGGGTCCCACCTCCTCAAAAGGTAAGGGATGTTCAGATTTTTCTAGGTTTATCAGTATATTATAGAAGATTCATTAAAGATTTCAGTAAGCTAGCCTCTCCATTGTTTGTTCTTTTGGGGAAAGATGTTGAGTTTATATGGACTGACAACTGTCAAGAGGCTCTGGATGCATTGAAAGATAAGCTGGTAACTGCCCCAATCTTGAGAGGTCCAAACTGGGCCCTACCTTTCCACATTCACACAAATGCCTTGAATAAAGCCATAGGAGCAGCCTTAGGACAAATTGAAGAGAAGCTACCGTACGCCATATATTTTGTCAGTAAAAACCTGTCCAAGGCATAGTTAAACTATATTGTAACCGAGAAAGAGCTCCTAGCTATAGTCCATTCCCTAAACAAGTTCAGACACTACATCAATGGTTATCAAACATTTGTACACAATGATCATGCTGCAATTAGGTATTTGATGAATAAACCTGATGTAAATGCTCGTAACATTAGATGGTTACTTTTATTGCAGTAATTTGATTTGACCATTGTTGATAAGCCAGGTAAGGAAAATGTTGTTGCTGATTTTTTGTCTAGGCTAGATTTTCCTGCAGGTGAATAAGGAATGGTGGATGATCAAATACCAGATGAACACCCGTTTGATATTTCAGTACTCTCTCCATGGTTTGCTGATATAGAAAATTACTTGGTTTTAGCACAGTTCCTGCCACACCTATCCTCAAAAGAGAAGAGAAAGATTGTGAGGAAAAGCACCCCATTCACTTGGATTGGAGGCAACCTGTTTAAACTTGGCCCAGATCATATTTTGAGGCATTGTGTTAGGGAGGAGGAATTTTTTGACATTCTCCTAACCTGTCATGATGGGCCCTGTGGAGGCCACTTTGCAGTAAAAGAACTGCCTTCAAAATTCTATAGGCAGGCTACTATTGGCCCACTCTTCATCAAGATGTCAAGAGATACATTAGCCAATGTGACCGATGTCAAAGGATGGAGAAACCGACTCCAAGGGATGAGATGCCCCTACAACCTCAAGTGACTTTCGAGCCATTTGAGAAGTGGGGCATGGACTTTGTGGGTCCTATCAACCCTCCTTAAAAACAAAAGTCTTACATCATTGTGTGCACGGACTACCTGACAAAGTGGGCAGACACAAAGGCAATCAAGGCAGCAACAAAAGAAAAAGTAGTTGAATTTTTTAGGGAAAATGTCTTCTACAAGTTTGGCTACCCAAGAGAATTAGTCACAGATCAAAGAAGTCAGTTTACCTCTAACCTGATTAAAGACCTGCTCACTCATCACAAGATTAAGCACAAAAATTCCACCCCTTATCATCTACAAGTAAATGGACAAGTGGAAGTCACTAACAGAGCTTTGGAAGAGATTTTGACTAAAGTGGTGAGTAGCAGCAGAAAATATTGGGCAGATCGCTTAGTTGAGGCCACCTGGGACTATAACACTAATTGGAAAAATATAACAGGTTTCACACCCTATGAGTTGGTCTATGGGAAGAAGGCTTTGTTGTCCATAGGATTTGAATATAAGACATTGAGGTTGGTAGCTCAGTTGGACCTAGATCTTAGCCATGCACAACAGGAAAGATTACTGCACCTGAATGGATTAGATGAATAGAGAATGCAGGCCCTTCTCCACTCAGAGGTAGTCCAACTTCAAAGAAATATATGGAACAACCGACACCTTAAAGAAAAGCAATTTTAGCCAGGAGATTGGGCACTGTTATATGATTCAAGATATAAGGATTTTAAAGGAAAGCTGAGGACAAGATGGCTGGGCCATATATAGTGGCGAAATGCAATGACAATGGTTCAGTCCTTATTAGGACCATTAATGAAGAAGCCATCCCCATGCTTGTCAATGGGCATCAATTGAAAATCTACAGGAAGCCCCTTTCTAAGCAGGATTTCATTGAGGCTATGGGTAAATCAGTGCTAGTAGTGGAGCAGGCCCCTATCTCCAGTCCACCCACACCTTGAACACAAAAAAAGAGAAAAAAATAGAAAAAAAGAATGAAAGAATAAAAGATCCTTGGGTGAAAACCTCTTGGAGGCACCCAGGGCAGACAGTGAGGGTTAAAACCTCCTAGAGGCACCCCAGCTGTCTCAGGCCAAAAAAAAAAAAAAGAGAAAAAAGGAAAAAGAAAGAAAAAGAAAAATAAATCTAATTTCTGTTGAACAAATTGTAGGTTGCAGGAAGGTCATTACAAGTTTTAGGAGGATCGCACAAGACAAAGACAAAGGTCAGCACCAGGCTGAAAGCATCCCTCACAATCCATTCCTCCATGACCATTACCCTTTCCTAAGATTTGGTCTCATTCGAGCTAAGATTTCACCTTCTACAGGAAATTCTGTATCTTCTACAGGAAGATCCTGTAGAACCTACAAACAAGCCAAAATCGATCTCAAAAGAGGACCCAAAGGTTGGGAATCTGTCTATGAGGCCTGTAAACCTCCCTTCTTCCATCCATCACCATATGTCACCCCTTTTCCATCTCTGTACACCTCCATTGCACTCATTTTTATGTCCCTGCACAGTGACACACAGAAATCCTATTTCCTTCATGCTGCCAGCGAAAATTTTTAATAAAAAATCTAAGCAGCAATTTTTCACTCACCCTACCTGATACCCTCCATTTAGACTCCTTATCAGTTGGGACCCTTGTCAGCATTGGTAACCCTGCTCATTCTAGCTTGCATTCCAGGACGAGAAGCAGCTACAGGACATCCTACATGATTCCTGTAGCAGTTGATCCCTCTGAAAGACATACTCCAAAGATAGGGATAGCAGAATATGGCATATGAAACATGCATGGAGCTCTACTTGAATGTTTAAACATTAGAAATAGCCTGAGGCCAAGCATGCAGTGTGCATGCAGCAACAACAAATGAAGAAATGGGTTCCAAAATCCAAAATCTGCATAACATTGCCGCGACTACGCAAGTAAGTGCCTAAACTCATTCTTCAATTTCATAAATCATATTTCAAGGCTGCGTGACTATGGGAATGGTTCAAATTGAGTGGAATCGGTGGCCAGTCAACTGGCCACCCTCGGCCAGTTACACATCCTCGTGGAATCCAAACCAACCCCATTACATTCAAAACTGCCGATTAGATGTGTAGCTAGCACGTGTGGAGTGTCCATTCAGGAATAAATCGTGGGGATTGGTAGTGGTGGTAGTGGATAATGGGAGAAAGGGAGGTGATGGTGGTCAGAAGGCATGTAGAAACATTATGGTTGTGACGTCGGATCAACGGTCTGGTCTGGCCACCTCATCCCCTCACCACGAATCACGCTCGTAGATAAAAGACCGCTCAGTTGAAACATGCACCACCCTTTTTTCATTCCGCACTGACGAAATTCTCGACTAGAGTACACATCCACCACTTTTAGAGTAGTTAACCAGTCGTCCTCCACTAGTTTCTACCTATTTTTGAAAATCTCCCGCCCATCGGGCTCTATCGGAAGCACAGTTTCATTCTACAGGAGCCGGGAGATTTCTACAGTAAGTGTTCTATAGGAAGGACAGAGAATAGCTCTGCAGAAAGAAAACCTAGAATTTTCATCGAATTTCAAGCTCAAAACGAGGTAGGCTCAGGAAAAATTCTCTGTGCATGATTTGTTTGTGCAAGGTGGTGAATTGGACAAGGCATTAGATTGAAAATTGAGAATAAAAGTCTACCTGTGCATTGAGAAAAAAGTGAAAGTCTGCCTGCATATTTCACTGAGTTTACCTAGTTTTTTCTTTGCATCCGAAATCTCCTCATCATTTTTTAAATTCTCTTGTAAGGAAGATACATGCAGCAATAAATGCCAGCCTATGTGTGTGTGTAAAAAAAACGACTGTGCATATCTATTTACGTGCTAAGAAAAGAGCCCGTGTCCTTATCCTCTGTTCTATTAAACAAATTCTTTCCTTTTAAAACCACGAAGTCAAAATTTAGGGTGGTAGCAGTTTCAAACAGGAGAATTATTGCTATTTGATATTGTAGGAACACATGAGAAATTCAATCTTAGGTTCAGAAGAAACCGAATTCAGCTATCCTATGTTCAGCAATTGACTGTTTTATCCCACCTGAGCATTTTCTTTTCTAGTTAAAACGTAAAAAGAGCACTCAATACCATGCCAGGAGGATTCATAAGGAAATAACCCTCAGACTCTAGCAAATTGCACGAGCACCCTGAGGTGGTAGAACCTTTCACCAGGGAAAACTAGATATCCTTCTTTGACAAAATTCGTGGTTATGATGAGGAGATAACTGAAGATTTTTTGATGTCCCTAAGACCACATTCGAAGACACATGCCACAGTTAGTTTTAGGGGTTTGACCCTAGAACTCACACCTGAGCTCATCAGTAGAATTACTAGTCTACCATTGGGGCTCCCTTGGAGCAAAGAAGAGAGATCATTGGGACAAATTGCGAAGAAAACATTTTTTTTGCCTGAGGAGCATCCTGTAGAACACAAAAACGGGGTTAGAAGGATAAGCTTGCCTCCTCTCTAGAGTGAAGTTAGTTATCAAATAATGAAGTATATCACATGTGAAGGGAGGTTTAACATCATTTATGGATACCATTTCAGGTTGCTACATGAATTAAGGTATGGGATGGACTTGCCTCCAGCCAAGAAACTGAGCATCCCATATTTCCTTCTTCAGTCCTTAATTGAATGTGGTACAATGCTAAATGAAGGGATCCCAGATCAGTTGGCCCATCATGGGCTCATGAAACTGTTGGTGGAAGATGCTTTACACAACTATACTGTCCCCATATCTTCAGAAACCTTCAGAAATATTTCCAGGGATGATAACATTAGAACTTTAGCTGAGAGCATCACCCCATCTAGCAGTGAGGAGGGGGAGCAAACTGAATAAATTGAGAAGAACAATGATGAGGGAGCACAAGAAATTCAAGCAGAGGGAAAAACAGAGGAAGAACAGAAAGAAAAAGAAGAATTTGACAAGACTGTTGAGCCTAAAATAGAGAAAGAAACAACAACAAAAATAACAAAGGAAAATAGGACACAAATTGGAAACGAAAAGGCCGAGGAAGCCCAAAAGAGGGCTACCACAACCAAAGTAGGCACCCAGCAAGAAAAGGGAAAGACACACCTTGAGATATTAGTAATACAGACAGAAATAGTCGACATAGAGATTTCTACAAGAAGCGAAGGAAAAGAATGGCAGGAAGAGAAATCCCCTGAGATGTTGGTAAGGGAGGCAGCAACTGTGCTTGCTGCATTAAGCACACCTATAAAACAAAAAGGAAAAAGAAAGAGGTAAACGTCCATGTACTTTAAATCTAGGAGAAGCACAAGGATCAAAGTGGGCAAACCCCATCCACAATCAAAGGAACCAATTGTCATTGAGGACACAACCACTAAATAGAAAGAAGAGTCTCCTTCCAAGATATCTATCACCTATGAAAAAGGAAGCCCAAAAACCTCCACCTGGAGAGAGAGAATTAGGATGATGGACTCAAAGGTAGCTCTACAGGAAGCTGAGACATCTCTATAGGAAACTCTAGCCAAGTTAAAAGAGACTGAGAAACTGGAGGAGAAGACAACCAAACAATCACAAGGAGAAGACAAGACCAAGGAGATACTGGAACCAAGCCCTCAGCCTAGCTTGAGCTCATATTACAACTTGTTAGAAAGTGTGAAGATCATTCCATAGAAGTTTTTTGTACCAATTTTCTTTGCATTGGAACAAGAACGGGTTAGGAATCACACTTGGATGAGAATTTTTGTTGTGGACATAGGCCACCTAGAAGAAAAACTAAAAGAATCAAGAAAAGAGTTGGCCATGGTGAGGCACATAGAAAGCAGTAAAATAGCCAAATTACAGGAGGAGAATGAGCTATTGAAAAAGCAGTTGCAGCTACATGAAGGTCATAAGAAATATAGGCCGCCCATTTTTGGAGGGCAACAGTAGCAAGGAGGACCTCCAGCAAACAAGGAAACAACCGAGAAACAACAAAGAGATGAAAAGCTACAAGCTGATGTTGAGATGCTAACAAAACTGCTGCAGGAAAAGGAGTTTTAGGCAGCAGAAGAAATACAGGTTTTAAACAATAATTGTAAGAAAAAGAAGCCCAAATGGCCTGCATGGCCAACTGGGAAGTAGAAGCCTTACAATGTAGGCAACCTACTAAGTCTTATGCATTATATCTTAAAGATCAATGGTTGCAATTTCGAATTAACACATTGGCCCAAAGGGGCACCATTCCATTTCAGAATTACAATCAGTTTATGTATTTGTGTGACAATAGCTCAGCTAAAGCTAAGGCCAAGTTAGAAAAATTCTATTTACAAAACTTGGCACTTCCAAACAGGAATCTATGGGACCCCAATGCTGCATTAGGAGATGTGCAACTCATGGCCATGGCCTCTTGGTCAAACCATGAGGAAAATAGGGCAGTAGAAATTTGGAAAGTTATGGACAGGGAGCTAAGTGAGCCACTTATGATCAGGGTAGAACCATAAGATCCCTCAGCTTTAGTATATGCTCATCAACACCTTGCCAACAACCCTCAGGTTCTCACAGACTACGTTGAAAGGCAAGCTCAGGCCATTTCTCACTTTGAAGACATGGAAAGATTGTTTAGTGATAACTGCATTCATGCTTGCACAAGGAGATGGAACACATTGTCCCACAGTTTGAAAATAAGAGAGTACCACTCTCCAACAAGGATGAGGGAGGCTTTGGCAAGAGTACCATTTTATAAACAGTCAATGCAAGATCTGAAGGCCAATTGGATTGGCCTAAAGTTCAGTCCTCCAATACTTTTAGGACTGCTGGAAGGGGTTAAAGAAGAAGAAGAACACAGGCAATGGGAGGAAGTAGAGAGAAAGGCATGGTTTCATGACTGAGAAGAGGACATCACCTAGGAATCTTGGGATGTTAGAGAGGCAGTCAAAGCAATCAAAGATGATGAACTTGATTAGTTGCTTAGGGGATGAGCAACACATTCAGCAGGGGTTGATAATGAGCCCCAAAAATGGGTAACTTTAGGGGCTCATTTTTCCTATTATTCTCGATTAATCCACCATTCTTCATAGTTTTATGCATGCTTTTGCATATATTTATGTTAATTGGATGAATGAGAATAGTCACTTGACCACAAAGTCTAATACGTGCTTATTGCAGATTTTTGGACATTTTTTGGACCAAGGTCAAGCATTTATGAGCAAGTTGGCAGCCAAATACTAAGGAACAAGGCTAAGGATTTGTAGGAGGGGTGTCTCCTACACTAAATGACCCCTTCCTTGAGTTCTCCACCATCAGCTCGAAGTTCAACAACCCACCAAAGATGATTTCAAGGGGCAGCCGAGCAAGTTTTGTGAAGTGGCTAATTAACTGCAGTTTTGAGCAGCCAAGCTCCTAAAGTTAAGGAGGACTATTGGGAGTCCTCATGTTGCATAAGTAGGAAGGCTTCAAGCCTTGGTAGTTTAGCAATTGAACAATTGTTTTTCGCACTTGAGTGTAGCTCTGCATTTCAGCTCATTTTTGAGCTCTTGCTGTAAACAGTTTTGTGACATGACTATTATTTTTTGAGTAATGGAGATGAATTTCGCTTTGCACCAGCTCTGAGCTTTCTTAGGAGGTTGTAGCTCTTGGGGTTGGGCCCAACCCAAGTATTAGTACCTCCTTTGTGTACTTTTATGTGTTTTCTTGCATTCATAGAATAGTTTCTGTTATTTAGGTTAAAATCTTGCTTTGTTACTTAGATTGTTTTTGATGATTAAGATAGTTTTATGCTTCAGGTTGATTTGATAGTTTGGTGACAGAAAATATCAGGAAAAAAGGCCATCAAGCAGTCCTTGATCTCATCTCTCCTTCCTTAGGACCATGAGCTGAGACCAAGGCATACTTGCTACCACAAAAACACTATTTTTTCCTTCCAATGCAATTGCTACTGTTAGATTTTAAGTTGGAAAAGTTGATATCAGTTGTGTTTGCATGTTTAGATCTATTCTTGCTTAGTTTCCATAGCTATCTTGCATGGTTTCCTATCTACAAACTTCTTTTCATCATGTTTCTAGTTTTTAGGTCAAATTAGGTCAAGATAGATAGATCTCTGTTTTTCTAGTCTTTGTTCGATCAATTTTGGAAAAGCGCGTGTAGAGCACCTGTAATACATCCCTACCTACCCTTCCTCCATCATACAACCTGGTCCAGCCCCTAATTCAAGATTCCTTCCCTTCATTTACCACACTTTCCCAATTTTCCCTAATTTCTACATTTTTGTGCAACATTGCTCCCTCCATCCTTGAACAAATCCAACCACCTTCATCACTCCTTTGCTTCATTTACCAAGTTCTAGACCCCTTAACATCCTTATCCATCCTTCATTTCCACTTTCCCACTGTTTTTCCTCCATCAACCATCTAAAATCCTCTTTCGGCCGTTCCTGTAGAACTTCCTATAGAAGTTCACGCGAGCCGTTTTTCGAGATCTGATCATTGTGGAATTCTCTAGAAGGGTGATAGGGACCCCTTAGGCCCTCTTATCACCTTCCCAACCTCCTGCAAGTGCCCACTCCATTTCCTTTCGCCAATGAACCCCTGCATAGCCAAAAATAGTTAAAGCACATGCATAATAATTCTGCAAAATTACTCAAAAATACAAAAATATGCTTTTTCCATATTTTCCTTCAGAAGTAGCTTAGTCACATGCATTTTACCTTTCCAAGAGTCAATGGCATCCATTTTGGCAGCTTTCATCTCTTTTCTTACACTAATAGGGTTAGGCGATAAAATTAGGGTTTGCTAGAGTTTGCGTTTCCTTTCAACTTTCAGCTTCTTTCTGCAAATTGATTAGCCTCTCTGTAGTTAGTTTTCACCCATCATAGTTAAAATATTCTTCTAAGAACTCATATAAGTTGGCTTAAGATCCTAGTGAACTTGTGCCAGCTGATCAAGTGACAACCTGCAGTAAGAGCCAGTACTTGTGCATATAGCACCGTCGCTTCCAAGTTTGTTACAAACTACCGGGTTGATAAAAGTAAAGAAGGGAGTCCCAGGAGTTGCATCATCATTTCTGCAATACTGGAGCCCACCACTTATCTCCCTTGACCAATTTTGTCACTCGTCTGCATACTTGATCTGCTTGAAGAGTACCTGCACACAAACATGAGACAAAAACCAATCAAAGCATATGATAATGATCTATTGATTAAACATAGCATGGAATCAAGTACATAGTACACATATGAAAGAATCAATGAATAAAAAAGCATATGGAAAAGGATTTGAACACTTTATTAGTAAAAGGAAGAGTTACAACCCAATTTTAATGATTCAGCATCACTCCTCCATTTCTATCGCATCCTCTCCTCATAACAAGAAAGACATTTTGACATCATTACAATGCTTAAAATCAACTCAAGTATCATACTAATAGAATCTCCCTATAATTCAATGATTTCCAGTCCCCGATCGCTTAGATGAGTGGTCTTTTTATAGGTGAATGAAGGAAGTTATGCCATAAATGGTGATAATGAATGCCCTCCCAAACTTAGGATTTAGTTCCATGGAGGAAGGGATAAAGGGATTTATGTTCCTTAACTCCCTACCTCATCCAAATACAAGCTCAAAGGAGTAGATAAACTTGGAAAACTTCTAGATGCATCCAATGGATAAGAATATTCCCAAACCCCAATGCAATTTCGCTCAAATTCACCCAGGTAGGTCAAATAGGGCTCAAGTGCACTGCATAGCACCCTATCAATGTATGGTCTGCATTGCGGCACACCCTAATGAAGGTTTGCCTGCATTGATCTTCTTAGAGGCAATTTTTGGATGATTTCAGTCATAGAACTTCTTGGAAGCTAGGCATTCTAATGGTTGACTTCTTTAGGGCATGTAATAATTGAATTAGGATTTGATGGGCCCTAATAGTACTGATCTGTAGGTTGGGGTTGATGTGCCCAAATGGATCTGTAATAGTTGCCCCCTAAAGCATGAAGTCATAAATATGTATTTCGAGTGAAATGCTTTATCATGTGGAGAGGAGGTTTCGAAGCAGAAAGTGACTTGCATCAATTACAATACATATATCATGATAATTTGATTTTTTCTCATGAACTTGCTGAGGGAAGGCATACCCATGCTCAGCTTATAAAATTTCATTACATGTACAAATATATTCGTCTATAGATATAGACCCATGAATGGATGACCATAAATGTAAGGCCATTGTACATTTGATTTAGTACTAAAAATATCGCAGTTAGGATGGATGAAACTAGATCTGGGGTCTTCATTCGCGTTCAATCTTTTGCTCAAGTACAAGTCTAACCATGTGAATAGATGATCTGAAGTCGAACATGGGAAGACATCATATGATTACCAGCCAATGATGTAAGTCGTTAACGGATGCGAGAGGAATCACCGATAATGATAATGAACCTCAAGGTACTACAGTACAGTTTGCATGATGTGAAAAAATGATTTGATGTTGAACACCATACAAAGTCTTTCGGTCGAAGGCTAGTGATGTCAACCTATCGCCGGAAGTGAGTAACCTACCATTGATGTATGCAAACCACAAGGTACTGAAGGGGTGCTTCTAAGTCAACTTCTTGGATGATGTGCTAATGTCACCAAAAAGAGACTCACCGTAGGAGGGCCTTGATGTATCCCACATCTATTAAAGCCTAGATTTGCCTCAGGCTGAAAAGGCAAGGTTCTAGGTCCACGTCAAACCACGCTCAGCCTCGTAGCAAGCCCTACGAGGACAGGAGAGGGCTCTCTCTGGGTCAAACTCAGCAAAGATAATCGATGAGGCTCGAGATTACTGAAACAAAGGCTAATTTTAGGCTAGGTATTAAGTACAAGGGTTTGATTTGAGTTTTTTAGGAGTTTTTGTGTTGAAACAGGGAAAGGCAAATTTGGGCTTGGGGATTGAGGCACAGTTTTTGCAGAGGTCTGAATGGGTCAAGGAAGGAAAATTCTTTTAAAGAGAATGAATGGGTAGATTAGACAGGTGAGGAGCTAAGGAGAGCAAGAAGGTTTCAAGGATTCTCCTTAAAAAGGTGAAAACATTGAAAATCAAACAAATTTAAAGGTAGAGCATAACAATCTATGGATTCTACCTTAACACTTCATTTGTTCAATTGCAGAAGATGAGAGAAGGAAAATGATACACATAACAACTTACAATTATTGAGAGAATCACACCATCAAAACATAAAGCCACATGGATCCCAAACAGTGTTGCCAAACCCTGGTCTTTCCTTAGCCAAAAATGCAGAGAAAATATGTAGAATAGTATGCCAAAGCAATCCCAAGTGTCCAACCCTGAAAATGACTTAGGAATTACATGATATAGACTAGCCCAACCCATTCCCTTGCCTCTAGGGGTCGAGCTCATCATTCTAGGAGCTGTTTGAACCAATTCTAAACAAGGAACTAAAATCTAGGCAATCAAAACAAATTGCCTCTATATGTTAGGAAACTGATTCATTCTGTTATCACTTACAACTAAAACTGATATATGTAACTTTTCATCGTAGCTCGATGACAAAGGTCAGTGCTAGTCTATTTTTGTTTCAATTTTCTTCCCTTAGAGTCTGAATTTTTGAAGAGGTTTTTGAGTCAAGTTATTCTCAGCTTCCATTGGTTCCCCTCCATCCACCATTGTTTTATAGCCACATGTTATCTTATGTCAGTCACCGAGCCTTTTTGTAATTTCGCAGCGCATATACACCATTAAAGTGTTTTCACAGCGCAATCCCAATTAGGTAGTTTCGCAGCGCAATCCCAATTAGGTAGTTTCGCAGCGCAATCCCAATTAGGCGATTTCACAGCGCAATCCCGATTAGGTAGTTTCGCAGCGCATCATTCAAATTTAAAACTGACAGCGCTGTGAAATCATGGATTCATACATTTCGCAGTGAATCTTTCCCGAAATTTGAAGTCCGTTAGGTGAGTCATTGGCCGTGTCTTCTCATGTCAGCTCATGTACCCCTCATATCACATTTCACCACTCATTGCCACTATCACCACCACTAGATCTGTTGATACGCACGAATTATCATTTCCAAGAAAGACTATCGTGCATAAATCTTAATGATCGTTGTAAGTCTTGCATGAATGACAAATCTGCAAGATTACAACTTGAGAGATTTTAAACGGCAAAATTTAAAATTCAACTACAAAGATAATCGAGCGAGGCTGATAATCAAGCGAGCCTGATAATCAAGCGAGGCTGATAATCAAGCGAGCATGATAATCAAGCGAGGCTGAATTCAAATAGAAGCTGAATCACAATTCCAACCGGAGCTGGTAGTCATTGTTTGCTAAGATTTGGAAGAATCAATGGAGAAAAAGGAGCACAAATCCGGTAAATGTCTAAGGACCGAGCCTGAAGGCTTAGATATAACGTTGAGGAATAAAGAGGTGGAGAAAGCATTCAAAAAGGCTGGGTGCTGGAATTTTTGCAAAAATTTACAAGGACGACACGCACAGGTAACTAAAGAATTTGCACTTAACTTCACAGGCTTGAATTCAAAAGTAGCCATGATAGAATTGCAGGTTTCACCAGAAGCGATATCTACTGTGACAGAGATCCCGCGAGGACAAGAGCAATGGTTTAAAAATTTCAAGTTTGACATGAATCCTTGCAAGGAGTTCTTGAAGGATGAATTTATAAATGAAGATTTAAGTAAAGCAGTCCCTAGGAGTTATGTCAAAGAATATTATTCTCATTTACTCACCTGCATACAGAAATATCTGACTTGTGAAGGAAGGTATAACAAGGTTTACTCTTACCATTTTAAACTCCTTTTTCATTTCACAGGGAAGGTCTCCATAGAATTACCTTTTTATCTTTTCCGTAGTTTGAGTAAGATGTGTGATAAGGTATAGATGAGGAAAGAGGATTGTGAAACCTCTTTGTTTCATCATGGTTTGATCAAACTACTGGTTTTAGATGGGCTCCAAAAGATAGATAGAGATTGGAATTCATTCATTTTTATGGCTGGCTTCAAAAGCCAGACTAGCCTCACTCCTCTACCTGCACGAGATTTTAAATAGCTGAGATCCGAACAGAAGCAAGAGCTAAAAGAGTTCCAAATTCACAAGCAAGAAAACAAGTGAAGCCACTCATCATCCAAGATCAACCTCAGCAATCAACTAAGGGAAAAACTCATGGTAAAAAGACTGTACCTGAAACAAGCACATCTGAAGTAGTCTCAAAGATAAGAACAAGAAGCCAGATGAATAAGGAAAAAGGTAAGACTATAGCAGTTGAAGAAAGTCCAGTGTCCAAGGGAAGTCTAAATGACTTATTACAGGCTATTGATTTTGAGCAGTCTCTACCAATTCAAATTGAGTTGATACAGTCAGAACAAGAAAGCACCAAGAAAGCCAAGGCCTCAAAAAGGCTTAAATTTGATGAGCCAGCTGAAGAGTTTGTTTTTAAACCTAGAAGACCTATGACAAGGAGATTCCAGCAAGTACAAGAAGCACTGCCCAGAACAGAGGAAACAGGGGAAGGGACACAACGTTGGCAAAAGAAGAACACAGGCAAAACAGTCATTACATCTAAAGAAGACAATATAGCAGACCTGAAGAGCCAATTGGAATCAGCTAAGCATGAGATTGCCAAATTGAAGAAAGCTTCTAGAAGACATGCAGTCATACAAGCAAACTATTATAGAATTAAAACTCTATGGGAAGAGAATGCAGCTGTAGAAGTGGTTGATTGCAATACACAATTTCACACCTGGACAGTACCAGCAATCAAAGAAGCCAAGTATATTAGAATGATCAATATGCAACTGAGAGCTGGGACTAAGGTTATGAAGAAACAAATTGAAGATCTGAAGGCACAGCTAAGCCAGCTTAAAGGACCTGCTAAATGAGTTTATATTTCAAGTAAGATTTTGTTTCAAAATTTTGATAAGTTTGCTTGATTTTATCTTTCTGAAGAAATCTAAATCCCCATTTGACCTTTGGAAAGTCTAAAGAAGTTTTTGGCAATCAAGCACTCAGATAGTAAAGGTCTCAGGTTAAAAACAAGTTTTTTTTAACAACTCAGCAGTTTCGTAGCGCGCTACGAAACTGCTGAAGGTGACGATTTCAACTTAAATCAAGCAGTTTTGAAGTTGAAGCGGGAAAATTTTGAAGAACAGTCGTATACAACGAAAACACCTAAAGTTACAACATGCCAATCAGAATAGCACAAGTGGAAATAAATGGTTTGAATCAAAAAGTGGCATTTTGTCATATCATAAGAGAATTGAAGCATGCATCAGACAGCTTGAGTGCATTCTCCCTTATGTTTTCAAAATAGTGGATGACACATCATCAAGTCAGGTTTCATAACAGTGGACAGCACATCACAACGTGGCCACCGTCATATTTTGAGGGATAACCATAAAAAAAACCCACTTATGAAGATTTGAAGACCATAAAGCCGAGAAGCAACGATAGTCTCCTAATTTTTCTGGACAGTGAAGAAGGTACACCATTCAAGGTCAACATGGAGCATTAAATACCCATCTCAGCCAAACTGAAAGAGAACCAAATGTCAAAGAAAGGAATCATCTTAATTAAGGCCATTATGCATGTAATATGGAGTTAAAGTCATAGTTGATTTAGATCTCTAAAAAACTCCAGTCAACACTTTGTTGTATTTATTAAGTAGTTAGAGTTTAAGAGTTGTCAAGTAGTTTTCGAATTCCCCTCATGCTGGAGGAGGCATCTCGATTAGTTAAAATAAGAGCTCTATATATAGCTGAGAGAGCAATGTAATCAGGGTTGGAAATTTTATGAAAAGGCTTGTATTTGGCTTATGTAAAACTCTGTTCCAGTAATGCAAGTTTGGCTTTACTTCTCAGGATTCATGAGGGATCTTTATGTTCAGAATATGTGATGTTGTTCTTTTCCTAATTATTACAGTGGTATGGATGTATAATCACTCAGAATTCACTGAATGTGCTCTAACTTCCTATATACATTTATAAACTGTGTGGTCCTATATGAGTTTATGTTCTGAATGTTTAAATGCTGAATGCCCGGACTTTTATGTAAGGTTGATTTTATTGTGTTATTGAGATGTTGTTGACTCCATAAGCCCAATGGATAGTAGTTAATGTGTTTCCACCATTCATATGTTTCATAGTTATTCTACAAGAGTTAGCCATCTTATCTATAATCAAAATCCTTAATCCATTCAGAGAGAGCCCTCTCAGGTTGAGGAGGCTAAGCCTCAGCCTAAAGTAGGTTTGAAATAGTTACTCAGAGTCAACCTGACCAGCAGCCTATCAGGATCTGATTTTGAGATAACACATTCATTAAATTTTTCACTTGTTAGTGAATGAATCATATAGAACAAATAAATAAGTGCCAAAATTACATCATGATCCTCCAATTACATCTAGATAGGTCAAAAATTACATTAAAAAGCAAAACTAGTCAAACTGACCGAATTTTTGAGCTGGAAGGTGAAAAATTGGGCAAAAATCCCCTCTGCACTGCGCCAAAATCTGTGTGCGTCGTGCCACTTTGAGGCTGCGTTTGAGGCACTTCCTGAAGTCTAAATTGAGCCCGAGTGTGCTTGTTCAAAAGCCCTGCCTGTATACTTTCCAACTCAAGTGGAAGTTTCCAATTTGGTGCCCATTTTCCCCTCCAAAACTTCATTCTCTCAAGACTTCTTTCTGTGTGTCAAAACAAGGGCAGAGATGTCACTTTTTGAGTGTTTTTTGACCTTTTGGGGACCCAAAGCTTGCTCAAACTTCTTGGCCATACACCAGAAGTCATGATTTTCCATGGAAAATCCAAAAATATAAAGTTTTTGCAATTTGGAGCTCCCTAGCAAGAGCGAGTGCCACGTGGCGCGGCGCATAAGGAGGCAAAACCCTGTTTTTCAGTGTCAAAACGCCAAAAATGCCCCAAGTTTCTTGAAATTTGCGCTAGAGATTCTTCTTCAAGTGTCTTGCTGAGCTAAAGAGGCTTTGGCCAATATCCAAAGGCGATCATGCTCCTTTTGCCTCTTTTTCTTCTTTGTTGCCTTCCTTAGTTTTGCCTTTAGATTCCTTATTCGTGCCTTGGAACTCATATTGCGTGCCCTGTAATGGAAAACCATATGCCTCAATAATGCTTTGTCCTTGTCGGCCTTTTCCAGTAGTCTCTCTAAGTGGATGCTGACCCTCTCAAGCCAAATCTCTCGATCAGCCTCTATCTCCTGTTGAATGGGTGTCATCTCATTTAGGCTTCTTTGGGCAGCCTGTCGGTCTTCACAAATGTTTTGCCACTTCTATGAGGCCTCCAGGGTGCATTTTCTTCCGTGGGTGAGTTGCTTTGGGTTTCCATCTCATAGTCGGATGAATGATCAAATAACATGATTGATGCTATGAAAACTGTCTTGGAGAAGTGAATGTTGGTCACAAAACTGTGTTGGACTGCTATTGTGATATGATTGAAATCTGCCACCAAGGGGAAAAATGCAACAAGGGACTGTTAGGAAGGGGAAAATATGAAGGGATTAGGGATATTAGGATATATTTTGTTTAGGGAAATGTAGGAGGGTTTGGGAGGTTTATATAAGTTAGGGTTTGGGGTTTGTGCATTTGGAAATGGGTTGAAGGGAATTGGGGATAGGGGTTTAGTAAGTTTAGGGGATAGGGAATAATAACATTCAAGGGGAAATGGTATAAGGAAGACGGGAATGATGGAAAAAGGGAAAAATGTGATGGAGGGGGAACCTTGGTAACAAAATGATGAATGTGCAACCCTTAATAGCAACTAGCTTGAGGATTTTTAGAGGTAGGGTTTGGATGATTTGTTTCAAACATTTGGAACCATCAACCACCATCACATAACACACAAATGGATGAAACAATGGGATGTCAACCCTACCTGGCCAATTCAAGAAATTCAATGGCAATTTGGAGGAGATTCGGGCGATTTGGAGCAAGCTTTTGAAGTTTTTGGTGGCGCGGCACATTGGGCAACTGGCACGGTGCATAGGGAAGGTGCGGTGCATTGGGAAACTTTTATCAATGCAAAAATACACTGGCGTGGCGCATAGGGAAGGCGCGGCGCACTGGGCTTGAGGTGTGGCGCATAGAGCTTGTGCATAACGCCTTTTTGCAAGAGACTTTTGTAGGCCTTCCTGGTGTTGAAATCAAGTGTAGGATAGCTCGTTGGAAAGGTATTTGAGTCTACGTTCCAACCAAATTGGAATTTGTCAATTTTGATTTTATGTGCCCTATCAAAAATCAAATCTCCCAAGACTGGTCAAAAGGTGCCAAATGAGGCTGCCTCAAGGAAGAGTGCTGTTGCAGTTAACTTTTTAAGGTGTTCCTCAACTCCAAATTTAGCTCATGATAGCTCATTGGAAATTTCGTTGTGTCTAGTTATTATTTGATGCATCAATCAAGTCATTTGGCCAACCAATCTAGGAGAAATCTTGATATTCCCAAGGTCACTTTAGAGGTGCATTCAATTCTCCTGAGGCGACGATGTTTTTGACATTTCTATAAAACCATGACACCTGTCTAAAAATTGAATGAGGTGTTTCTTCCTTGGCCAATTTTGGACAAAAACCTCTCTCGGGTTTCCCAAATTCATCTTTTATTTCTTAGAAACATCATTTGAGTAAAACCTACCCTGATGTGTGGAACAAGGGACTTGTCGAAATGAACCGAAATGAACTGGATAGGGGGCTTCTAAATTCTTGAGGAAATTTTGAGAAGTAGGGAGGGATGTTAGGAAGTAGGGGAAAGTAGAATCTCAGAAATTGAGTGAGGGAAAGGGGTCCAAAAGGGAAAAACACAGGCCTAGCCTAGAAAATAGGGTCTGTAGCAAGAAACTAGGGTTTGTGCAAAAATGAGTAAATTAGGAGATCTCAGTGATGGGAAGTATTTAATGAGGTACATTAAGGATAGGGGAAGGTGTATGAACATTAGGATACAAGTTTTACTAATGATTTGACCATCCAAGAGAAATTGCCTTCAAAACCTTAGGAGAGGGAAATGAACTTTACCGAGGCGCAACTAACGCATGAACAAGGTGTCAAATGACCCAGTGGAACTTGACATGATGATAACAACCCTCTGAATGATGGTACACTTAGCTGAATGGTGACACAGACTGACATTTGGACAACTTTGAAAGGATTCAAATCAAACCCTAGATCTAATGCCTAGTGACTAAATTTTGCTTGAAGACTCACTGAAATGACAAAATTTGACCTTGACACCTTAAAATCACTTTGTAAGAGCATGTTTGATCACTGGAGGAAGGCTGCAAAGATTGACACTAACAACATCAACGACACGAAATGAGGTAAATGATTTTGGAGATGAAAAATCAACTGACAAGAGAAGGTTCAGGAATGGCGGTCATGAAAATGAAGGTTTACGATATTGCAAAGGATGAAGTTTGAACTGAATGACTTCTCTTGAACATGTTGGCGAAACTAAGATGAATTGGTAGCATTGAACCAAAAAAAAGTAATGGATAGTGTGATAGACCAATGGTGTGATAACCATCAAACTGAATGACCCGACCCACATAGTCATGGTGACGAGGTGAAAGTGTCATGTTCAAGAGCAACTTGCTACCATAAAGTGTTTTCCCTTTTTTCCAATTTTCCTTAGTCATTGCTAACCAGTACCTCTTTATTTTTATCAAGCTTGAGGAGGATAACATATGCTTGTTGTTTAATTTCACCCTTTGGGTGAATCCATCGCTATTTGATTTTTTAACAAGTCTAGTGAAGGTGAAACTTGGTCTTGTCTAGATGGACAGGTTTGTCGCTATTTGATGTTTTTAACGAGTTTAATGACAAAGATAACTCGGTCCTTTTCATGTTTAGGGAGTTTGAAAAGGGACGAAAAGGAAACTCCACAAGTTCCTTTTTGTAAAATAATCTCTCAAGTCTAAAAAAGCGTAAAATAATACAAGAGAGATATCATTTCCAATCCATTAATGAGATGGAAAGGACAAGCGCTCAACAATCTTTTCATGTTTAGAGAGTCTGAAAAGAGATTAAAGACGACTCCAAGGGGGTTCCTTTTTCATTTTTAACAAAGCTCAAAAAAGAGCTAAAAGTTTGCTTTATGGTCAAAGATGTTCAATTTACATTTGAGCACGTCAAATTCTGCATTTTAGTTGTCAAGCCTACTCAAAACACCATCAAAATAGATTAAAAATACATGTTTCATGGTTAAAGTGAATAAAAACTAATGTTTACTCGATTAATGTGCAAGAAAATAAACATAAAAACAAGTTTTACAATTCATTTTTACCATTTCACATTTACCCTTTGATTTTGGTGCTTTGGAGCAATTTTTACCTCGAATCTCACTAGCTGATTGTGGAGGATTCAGTGGACCATTCCTCATGCTGTCCAAACCAGGTAGGAGCTACCTTTGTTCTCTTTCATTTCATTCCATTCATTTTTAGTTTCAAGCAAAAAAATTGAGTTTTTGAGGCCCCTAGGGTTTCAATTTTGAACTTTGGGATCAGCGCACCCTTTCAACATCGAAAGGTGCGTTGCATTGCATACACATACAAGGCTGCATGCATTGTAATGCACTGTCTCTAGGGTAGGGGTGCGCTGGGCGCAAAACCAAAATTTACATAGCTATTTTCTCGTAAATTTTATTCTATTTTTTGCAAGAAATGGATCCTAATTTGTCTAATGATTGTATTATAGACATTCATTAGATCAAAGTGGTGATTATATGGAGATAATGAGAGCACAAAGAAAAATATATGATTGACCTAAACAATCAGGGTACGGTTGAGGCCCTAAGGAATTGCGGGTTACTCAAGTATTTCTGACTCTCTAGCATGTGGCAACAGATTGAGCTTTTATAGTTCCTTGTTCGTTCATGGGATCCTACTGATTAGGCCTTTCACATTAGGGACAAAGTGATCTCATTTACCATCGATGACATCTACTTTCTTACTAGACTATTGAGGTAGGTTACCCCCATCTCACTATCTAGATTTGCCAAAGGAGGTGAATTAGTGAGAGACTACATACAACAGTTTTGCAGGGAAGATGAACAACCTAGCAGAGACAGAAAGATGAACATCAGGGATGTTAGTGATTTACCATTGAGGTCAATCCTCTTTACCATTTCCAAATTGGTTGGCAGCGCAACACTACACTTGGCAAACATAACATACATGCAATATGCTTTAGAGTATTTAGAGTCAAAAGTGTTCAATTGGTGCTAGGAAGTAATTTCATCCGAAAAAAGAACAATTGATCAAGGTGAAAAGCGGAAAGACAAAGAACTTTGGCTATGGTTCGTTCCTGATTTCTTTCGCCTTGGAGAGAATTCCACTTATGTAGCCACAACTTGTTTCACTGGGTGTATCTGGACCTAGGGATCCATGGATGCAGAGATGGGTAGGTCTTAAGGCTAAGCATGCTGGTCAATCATTGATCTCATTTACTGCTACATTATTTGAGTGGTTGATTGACAGGATATGGCCATCGTAGAATATCCATATTCAAGAATGGATTTCCGTGGTGATCCAGACTTGATGTTACCAGTTGGAGCATAGTGGGGTGCTATAGGTAAATTGTTTGACCAAAGTGTTTTTTGATTTTAAAGTTTCTACGTTATTTTGTGTTTTTGTATTAACTCCAAGACTAAACAAAATAATTTTTATGTTTGTAGATGTTGGATTTGTTCGACCTGTGGGGCACCAATGAGAGGCAGGTGGGCCAGCATAGAGACCTGTTGGGAGAGTAGTTATCTGAGACTTAGATTTAGCTGAGACATTGGCTGAGCTACAGGACCACATAGAGGGTTTGAACTTAGGCATTCCAGATGTCCGGATTGAGGAGTTTCCTATGCGATGGTAGTGCCACACCATTGGTGTGCTGAGTCGTTGGATGAGACTTTTATGCATGATAGCACAGGCTGTGACCTATTATCATGAGCACCACTAGTTTACTTAGATGTTTTCTGCATACATGTTGAGTTTTTGGGTTAGATGACCAATTTTTTTCTTGGACACAAATTGTTTGTAAAAACTTTTAAAAAAACTACTATTTTACTTTCAGAGTTTTATGATGGTTAAGTGATGCAATCCTATTCAGCTAATGATGTGAATTGAAAATATTTTACTTTACATATGTCACAAATGTCTATTTAACACATAATTCACTAAAGAATCAATTAATGTGTTTAGATTTATGGAAATATATTGATATTGAATAAACTCAAATACCTTTCAAAAATACGAACTCTAAGGAACATTTGATGAATTCCTGGGCTTCAGACGGTATAAACGCCAGTAAGTTGTAGTACAACGAGTTGTGAGTCTAGCCTAATGATGATTTGGCATATGCCAAGTGAAATGGCATCAGAGAGAAGTTCAATCAATGTGCTATACTCAGCGATGTTATTCGTCAATCGACCAATACAAATCCCTCTAAAACTCACTAACTCGCCACTTGGAGTGAAAATGGCCCATGTTGTAGAGGATAGATTCTACGTGCTACAACTAGCCCCATCGATGTAACCAACAAATGGTTCCAAAAATTTCAACATATGCAACGAATGCGAAGTGGATTACTTAATCAAATAAGAACTCTAAAATAAACACACACACACATGCAATCAAAGCATATATACATTGAGTTTTACTACACTTAACTAAACATAGTAACATTTAAGGAACAACCCATTTCGGGGTTGCGACAACGGAATCCCATCATAGTCCACTAACTCGTAGGCACCTTTCGTCAAAACATGCTTAACAATATTAGGGCCCATCCAAAGTGTTTCAAATTTTCCTTTTCCAAGTTTATCAGACTCCTGATCATAAAGCAAGACCACGTCACCTTATGATAAGACACAAGGATTGAAATTTTTATCATATTACGCCTTAATACGTTTCTTGTGCACTTTGTTAGCCAATGTGGCATCATGATGGGTTTCATCTAGGTGGATTAACTCTAAGAAACACACTTCTTCTTTAGAAGTGTCGGGTAGCAAGTCAATTGCGATTTTGAGAGATGAGATTTCAGATTGGATTGGTAAGACTACTTCCAAAACATACACCAACTGAAAGGGTGTAAATCTGATCACATTTCTCACCAAGGTTCGATATGCCCATAGAGTCGAGTATAAGAATAAATGCAAATTTCTTTTATGAACTCCAACCATTCTTTGCAACATGCGCTTAAGGACTTTGTTGATAGCCTTAACTTGTCCATTAGTTTGCAGGTAGTATGGAGTAGAACTATTATGTGACAGTCCTAACTTGGCGGTCAACTCAACCATCATGTGATTGCAAAAATGCGATCCATGATATATAACTATGGCTTATGGTACCCCAAACCTAGCAACCACATGATTGAAGAAAAATAAAGAAGCCATTTCGCCACTGTTGTTCAATGCTAGCATCGGCTCAGCCCATTTGGTAAAATAGTCAACAACGACTATAATATACCCATGCCTCCCGGTTGATGTGGGGTTACATGTCATAAAGTCAATGTCCCATTTGGTGAATGGGCCAACAACAATTACTGGATGCAGTGGTGCAGGTGGTAATATAGTTTTTTGTTCAAATATCTGGCAAGCATGGCAACTTCTGACAACAATAATGCAATCTTTGAATATTGTTTGCCAAAAGTAACCAGCATGGAGAATTATTTGCGCAGTAACGTAACTAGATAAATGTCCACCACAAGCACCTGAATGACATTCATTCAAAGCTTTTTTGGCTTCCTCATGAGTGAGGAACCTACATAAAATCGTATTGACCCCACAATGATAAAGTGTATCACCAATGACTAGATAATCTTTGGCTTGGTATCGGGTACATTGTTGTTCGGAGTGAGAGGTATTAGGCCGAAAAGCTTGGGTCTGGAGATAGACCAGTATATCTCCATACCATGGATCACTTGAGGAGATAAGAAATAGAGATTCATCCAAGATTGATGATTCTGATGTTAAATCATTGGAGGATGAGGGAAGATCGCAAAGTAATCTCGTGGTTAAATACCACAAGGTTTGAATTAGTAGGATCTATTCCACCTATTGCTAACAATAAAGCCTGTTTCTGAGAGGGACAGTTTTGCAACACCTCGAGTGTCGACATATTGGAAGGTAATTGAGCAAGATCTTCTACTATGTTATATTTTTGAGCTACTCAAGGCCGAGAGTTGAATTTCAATTTGTGCACAACTCCCTTTGGTGGTTTTAATGTCAATTTAGGTACAATGGGTGGGACAACTTCAAATGAAGTCGAGGTCGAAGGATTAGGTTGATCAGTGGCCTAATTATTCGACGATGATGGATTTACATAATATTTGTTTCTTTTTTACACCAAAACTTTGGTTTGTGGCTTTGTGATGGATAACGGAGTACTTGGGATGTGGAAGCGTGGTCTGTTGCAACCAAATGTGTCTCTGGGGTTGGAAACAGATCAGTCAACACTGCCAACGTGTTTGAAGTATTTAAGAGTTTAGATACCTCAGAGAGATGTGGGTAATATCTTGTATAATGCTCGTCATTACATATCAGACATGGATAATGATGTTTCCTTGCTGAAGTAGAGGAATCAGATGATTTCTCTGCAGGGGAATTTTCTTGTTTCATTTTATTTTTCCCCTTCTTCTTGCATGCCGGTTGCTTTGGATTTTTTTCTTCGTCATACGACATGGCATTAATCTCCGAGGCAAGAGTATTTTATGGTGCATTGGTAGTTTGATTGGAAACAACAAGAATTTGATGAGATGGTATTCCTGTTGACTGTGTGCTTGAAGAACTGATCACACCGTCATCGACATGAGAGTCCTTATTCGATTGTGGAGGAGGTGGAACAGTGAAAGCTAGTCGAGGTGCATTGGGAATTTTATCATAAGTCATGCTAGATTGTGTGTAAATCAAATCCAAGTATTGGGCATGAGCAATGACTTTCTCTTGCATGACAACTCCACCTTTTGCCACATCCTCAGTGATTGATGGCAACAAGGATTTTATGAACCACTCAAGTAAAAGCTGATCGGGAACATATGTATTAACCATTCGACGATGACATTACCACTCATGAATATGATCTGATATATGGGTAGTAGTAGTATGTTTAAATTTGGTTAGGAGTTCCGTTCTAATCTCATATCTGGTAGGTAACTGGAAGTGGGTCAAAAAAGTAGTGGCTAAAGTGGTGAAGTTATCGAAAAAAGCTCTTGGTAATTCAATGTACCATTTAACAGCTGGACCAGTAAGTGTTCTTTGGAAAAGATGAAGTCTGATTGAATCATCATTTAAGGAGTTTGATGAACACCAAAAATGAAAGGTCATAACATGATTTGATGGGTCTTCTCCAGGATTTTCATTAAACTTTAGAATGTCAGATGGTAACTTATGCGGAATTACCGACCACCAAGGTGCATATAAGATTGGATCATTAGTGAGCCGATTTAAATCTAGTAATTCTAAATTTTCTACAAAGGGAAACTGTCAATTCAAGTGAGGTTGAGCATACCTAGAATATGATGGAATTGCCTAAGAAATAGGTCTTTGCATACCGACATAGGGCATCTGCACTTGGTAACCTTGGTATGGTTGTCGAATAAAAGCAGTATAAGGTGGTTGTTGATAGCCAGGTTGAATGTGTTGTTGTCCATAACCTACAAAGCCTTGTTGATCACGACCTTGGTAAGCTTGAGATTGACCAAAACCAGGTTGAGCTTGTGAAACAAGTCCAAACTGGGGTTGGAATTTCTAGAATTGGGGTTGTTGAAATTGAGGTTTCCATGGTTGTTGAATCAGTTGTTGTTGTTGTTGGTACAACTGTTGTGGATTAAATGGTTGTTGATGTCCAGTAATGAAAGGTTGGCTAGGTTGTGAATAAAATATACCAGTGTAAGCCTGGGTCAGTCCATATAAGGGTATACTAACCTGAGGTTGTTGCTGAACTCCAGAAACAAGTGGTTGTTGCACAACAACTTGAGGAACTTGAACTTCTTGACTTGAAACTTGTGATTGCAAGGTATAAGGATCAATTTTAATAGGTTGAGATATAACAGTTTGAACTTGTGACTATGGTACAATAGTAACAACGGGTGTAGTAGGCATAACTGACACAACTTGCATTGGTTGTGTTGGATACACAAGCCTTGGTTGAACTGGCATTTTTGGTTGCCCTTGACAAACTCTAATTCCAGGTTGACCGGAATACTGTGGGATATTACCATATGGTAGTCCCCCAAAATAAGGAGGATAAGCATATTGCTCTCCATATGGTGGCAATCCGGTATTAATGGATACATAGGTCTTTGTTGACCAAATTGCCCAGCTTGATACTGATATGTAGGATCAAACTTTTGAGTTCCCATTAGAGAAGAACCAAGTAAAATTCTCGTTGAGGACATGGGTGATGACCATGGTGTAGAAGCAACCCCTGAGTGGGTTCCAAACAATGATTCGTAACCAACCGGGATGGACGATTCACCATACATGTGTGAATCAGGTGTGGTAGAAAACATCAAAGAGGTTACAATAGAAGATTCTGCTGCAGCTGCATCAGATGATACAGTCTGGGATGTTGATGGTTATTCAGCCATAATTAGCTGAACCAAAATTTGTCCTAAAGATTCGACGAGTACTTGAAAAGAAGTAGGATCAAATGAAGCAAAGAAATCAGGAGTATTTGGGTAAAGATAAATCCTAATTCCAAAGTCAAACAGGGTTCCAGGTGTGGAATATTCTTCCAATTCCTCCTCAATGCCAATCAAATCTAGTGGAAGAACTTCATCATCAGGTCCATAAAAGATCTCTAGTGTTAATGAAGTTGAATTTTCAATAGTAACTGATGTCTGAGGGGTAACCGGTTGATAGTATTCTGGTAAAGTAACTACTTCTGAATGTTCAAATTCAAACTCCAGATGTTCGGGTAAATGAACAACAGTTTCAGTAAGAGGTTCTTGAACAACTTCAGGTTCAAATGTAAATTCTGTTTGAACTGGGATAGATTCTGGATTAACTTCTGGTTGAATTGATTCAAGTTCAAAAGTATTTTCTTGTTGAGCAATTTCAAGTTGAGGATCAACTTGTGGTTGAACAACTTTGGTTACTGTTTCATAGGGTCATTGCTAATTTCCTCAGATAATTGTGAAACTTCCTCTTCAGGAATGTATGTACCAGAAATAGTTGGAGTAGCTGAAGTCTCTATACTTACCGAAATAGATTATTAAGGTAACTAATATGAATAACTAGGAGTTCTTGATGTACTATACTCAATTAAGCGAGACCGCTTTATCCGAATTGGTGTCGCTTCAGGAGGCAAAGGAAATTTGCTCACTGTTCTTCTTCAACGACGGGGTATGGGTTGATGTTCCTCCATGATTGTTGATTAATTTTATTATCAAAAAAGAAATAAAAAAAAGGGGTATACTAGGCAAAAGGTTCACCAAACAACTGTGAACTGCATAATACCTCCTGGCGAACCAAAAAGTAAGAGCAGTCAATCTCCCCGAATGTTGTGTTCAGTGTATCACAATTTACAAGGCGGATGACTCGGTTACTTAAGGATGGAGAGAAACCTAGAGTTGTCCTCCCATATATACCCAAAGGTACATGGAGGCGCAATCTGTATAAGTGTTGTCTAATGCAAAACCGCACAGTGAGAGCATTCCCATATACTTTACATACGGTAACACCGCCCTATATACCTGAAGGTACGTGGACAAGCTATGATATACTCATGTACATGGAATGAGGTATCACACTCAGGATGTATGGCAGACAAGTTAGCAGTAGCTACTTTGTTTTATGACGTCAGAACACGTCTCTAGCCTAGAACCACTACATGTTTGCATTAATGACAATGCTCCATTAGGTAAATTGATTTTTTTTTAAGTTGATCTTTCTTAGGAATTTTCCATTCAAGTTCACCACATGATGTACTCTGAAATTCCTAGGAATGAAACTATGATGATAAGCATTCTTTCCGTTCAATTTAACAATGAAAATCCTAGCTACATAAGGATTGAGCAATCATATTTCTTTTGATCAAAGAGAAAAGAGCACAATCTAAATGCAAATTCCCTACACTATTCCTATCAGCACACACAAACTCTTTCAATGCAGCATGCATGTATTTCTTTTCGATTTCCCTTAATGTGAATGAACAAAAAGGAAAACTAATGCACAATTGATCAATAAACTCTTTTCATAAAAATGACGATTTTCCGACAATTTATTTTCAAGGAAAGGAAGACTTTACGACACTTTTGTTTTCAAATAAATGATGAATTACGACACTTTCAATGAAAAGACTAATCATATGCATACATCAATCAATCAATCTTTCATATATGAATATTTGAAGACAATTATATTTTCGAATGGAAAGACAATTTTACGACAATTTCTTTCGATAAAGATCAATTGACCAATAACTAACTTTCGACTATAGATTGGAAATGACAAAGTAAATACATAAGAAAAAATTATCAATCCTAGTCTAAGTAGGGCTAGGCATGGAGATAAAACACTATTTTCAGACACAAGACATTGTTGACATTCAGAAAAGCTTTCAAACAGGAGAAAATTGGCAAAAGCTCCAGCTCCTAGATGGGAAATTGACCCTCAAGGTATCAACAGGTAGTAGTGAGAGACAATGCGCTGAAGCACATCGGTTCTATGCGAGAAGTGCATTGTAGCACACTGTGTCCTTCATTGGGTTGCGCTGGTGACATTAAGCAATTTTGAAGGAAATATGGAATAGTTTTAGCTCAACTTTCAATGAAAGAATATTGAAATTCAATCAGCGACCACAAGTATAGTATGTAGAAATGTCTTAAGAGGTTGATAAGCTACTAATATGGATGATTCATCCACAACAGAGTCGCCAATTTGTTTTGGGGAGTTTTAGTGTCTACAGATAAATGCTTAAACCCCTAGATTAGTAGCTAAGTCTAGAACAATAGTGCAAAGCGTTCTCTACTTTTTCTATGACCAATAGATTAAATAATAAGTAAATAAGCCTACCTATAGCTTTCACTTACTCCTTATCTCCCTTGACCAATTTTGTTGCTCCTCTCCATACTTAATCTGCTTGAAGAGTACTTTCACATACACATAAGACAAAAACAAATCAAAGAATATGATAATGATCTATTGATTAAACATAGCATTGAATTAGGTACATAGTACACATATGAAAGCATCAATGAATAACACAAGCATATGGAAAAAGATTTGAACACTTTATTAGTAAAAGGAAGAGTTACAACCCAATTTGCTTGATTCAGCATCACTCCTCCAGTTCAATCCCATCCTCTCCTCATAACAAGCAAGAAATTTTGACATCATTACAATACGTGAAATCAACTCAAGTCTCATATTAACAACATATCCCTATAATTCAATGATCTCCAGCCCCTGATCACTTAGATGAGTGGTATTTTTATAAGTGAATGAAGGAAGTTATGCCATAAATGGTGATAATAAATTCCCTCCCAAAATTAGTATTTAGTTCCATGCAGGAAGGGATAAAGGGATTGATGTTCCTTAAAACCCTACCTCATCCAAATACGAGCTCAAAGGAGTAGATAAACTTGGAGAACTTCTAGATGCATCCAATGGATAAGCATATTCTTAAACCCCAATGTAATTTCGCTCAAATTTTCCCAGCGCGGGCCAAAGAGGGCTCAAGTGAACTGCATAGCACCCTATCAGTGTATGGTTTGCATTGCAGTGCACCCTAACGAAGGCCTGCCTGCGATGATCCTCTTAAAGGAAAATTTTGGATGATTTCAGTCATGGAACTTCTTGGAAGCTAGGCATTCTAATGGTTGAGTTCTTTAGGGCATGTAACAACTGAATTAGGGTTTGATGGGCCCTAATAGTATTGATCTGTAGGTTGGGGTTGATGTGCCCAAATGGATTTGTAACATGTAGCTAAGTGTGCGTGCCCCTATAGCTGTGTGCACAGGGTAGAAAGCGTCTATAATTAAAGATATGAGCATAATAAAGGTTGTTTTGGAAAAATATCTATGTATCTGTGTGTTCATGTTTACTTTGGAATTTATTGTGTATTCACTCTATTTACTATAATTTATCATGAATGAATGTTTAATTACATGATGATATGAATGTTTAGAACAATTAGTGAAGAGTTTGGATCTATTATTTGGTAGTTACTGCAATTTCCAGGTTTCAAGGGTTAGGGTTTGTGAAGGTCAGAATAAAGCCCTAGAAGTAACATAAACACATCACATAGTCCTTTGGATGAAAAAACCTGGTTCTGACATCCCCCAATACTACGTTAGGTGAGACTGCAGCCTGTGCTATGCGGGTTGATTTTGAAAGGGTCGGTAGTGTAGGGTTTGTTGGTTAGCGCAACTAACTCTGAACCTGGGTCCAAGCCCCCTCAATCCAAAAAATGGTTAGTTGTCAGGACCAAGGTCTATCTGAAATATATGTGATGAGTAATAAGTCGATATCGACTAAGAAAGAGATTGAAAATTGGATCGATCGGAAGCTACACGAGAGTTCAGCCCAAGAAAATAGGAATCTGCACCTGTCGAAAGAAGAGTGGTTGAATAGATACCAATATACATAATAACAAGAAATTTCCTTCTTCTCTTTTTTGTGTTAATTATATGAATGGTTGTCTAAATTAGGGGATGGTCAAGGTACTTGGAAGTTGGATAACCCTATTGTTTGGACTCTAGATCTAGTGAGACATCCAGAATGGTCAAAGAACAAGATTGCAAGAGATGTGGATTATTTGATTGATAGTATTTTGGGTGGATTCATTACTGAGTTTGCAATCAAAACAGCTGTCACTTATAACGAAGCTAAATGCCAAGTTTTCAAAGGAGCAAGAGGTAAGTATCTAAAGTTCCTGAAAACTTGGATTAAAATTCTCTTGCATGAGAAAAGGGTTATGCCATTGAATTAATGTTTAGCGGAGACTTGATGAGAACTATGTGAAGTGGAAAGCCATTCACAATAAATCTAGATTTAGGTGCTGAGTACAGTCCTTTTTTGGGAGCATATTATAGTGACGAAGGAAGTGGTAGTTTTAAAATGCCTCAAGATGTGCCACAAACGGTAAATTAGGGTATCACGGAAATACCACATTCATTTACTCCACCTCGACCATCACCTCCACCTCACACGCCTACACCTACATCTCTGCCTCCACCCCCACCTCCACTATTCAATATGGAAAATGCTATGAAGATGCCCATATTGAAGGGCCTGGGGACAGAAGCACTTGAAATTTTTTTGTTTGTAGCAGATGTTGCATGGAAGTCATAGGAGATAACAGATAATGACCTGAAGAAAGCACAGTTGGTCACAACATTGCAAGATAGAGCATTGATCTGGTATATTAAGTATTGTTTGACTCATCAAGCTACGACGCTGAACGATATGAATTTAAAAAGCCTACGTATCAAGCTTTTTTATTTACTGAGGTTAAGGAAATTAAGCATAAGTTAAATGAGTCTACGTGGGATTTCATTCAATGGTTGAAATTTTTGCTACATCAGGATAATATGCAGATCATAGATGAACAACATAGAGATTGGTATATTGCTTCGTTATTACCCCATTTAAGATTTCCACTGTTACAATAGAAGATTGGAATGCAGTCATAGGCATTGGAGATTTCTATGAAGTTGGAAGCCTCACCTATTATTGATACGAATCTAGGAGTGCAGTAGATTCAGTTGCAATTGGCTAGCTTGCATATGGAATTGCAGTGACTCAAAAAGATAAAAGAAGTCTAGAATGAATTCTACACAAAACTATGGTTTTTAAAATGTAAAGGTCGTGGTCATGACAAGGATCATTGCCTGTTGTACCAAAATTATCTAGTTGGCGGAGGTCATGTACTCCTTAAGCCAAAAAATATCATCGGGACGAGTACAGGTGTGGTACCATGGTGCTCTCTCTACCTGATCATAGGAAAACATACAACAGACAATCTTTGTTTGTTAGAGATTTTTTTGCAGAGTCCCCAACAATTTTTTTGCAAATTTTGTAAATTTGTTGGTCATGACGAGTGCAATTGTCGAAGTTATGAATTGATGATGGAAAAAACACCAACATATAGAGTAGAGATGGAGGCACGTCCTTAGCAGGATCAAGGTGCAACTGTAGCATGCAGAGGATTTCAGGGACAAGGAAGAGGACGAGGACAAGGAGCTTGAAGAGGTTGAGGCCATATCATTTGTTACAATTGTGGAGAACACGGTCACTTTAGTCGAGATTGTCAGAATCCAACACACCTCTATTATCAATATTGTCGACAGTTTGATCATGTCAGCAAAGATTGTCCCATGCTCATCACAAAGATGTAAGAAAATAAGACCCAGACCCAACAACCTACTCAAAACATCCAAATGATGAGATCAAACCATGCGAAGATGGACCCAGTGTTAATATTGTTGCATGGAGTGGTATGGATTTGAGGGAGGATAAAGGGAAGCAACTAGAGGAAAATGTATGGGTGCGCAAGGCTACTGACAAAGAGGTTGGATTCGATTTGTAGACACTAAAGCTTCTACATCAAGGGCTCAGATTACACGAATAGAGAGGCCTGAAGAAGTCAGTACTACATAAGAAAAAAATCCCTCATTGTTAAGCTCTTTCTTACAGACCTACATGAAGCTCTTAAGGGACCAAAAAGTAGTAGAGGGACTACAAGATATGATATATAACTGCACTAGAAAGGGTAAGCCACTGCCTGAACAGCGCACAATGAATAAAGTGGACAAAGGTAATAAAAGGCCTGGTTGAGAAATGAGACTGACTGCCCAGATTGGATAATTTGAAATGGACTAGGTAACCCTTGATTTGGAATCTATGAAAATGTTTTGCTGAAGAAAACCTGGGAAAGAATGGTAAGACCAGGACTAGAGTGGTCCTTGATCCAGCTAAACATGGTGAATCAACAAAATATTATTCCTATGGGGCACCTATATGGAGTAACAGTGGATATTGAAGGGGCAAGAGCTATAGTCGATTTTGAAGTGATCGAAATAGTGGACGATAGTAACCCATACCTCGTATTTCTTGGCACTGATTAGGAATTTGATATGAACACGATCATCAACCTCAAGAAGTGCGACATGACATTTGAGAAGAACAAACTAAGGGTCATTTTTCCATTTGACCAACTGAGGGTTCGCAATATACTAAACTAGTATGATATTATTATGAGGAGGATGATATTGATAAAATCTATAAGGTTATTGCGTGGGATGAGGATTGTATCAAACCTATAATGGATGGACGAATTACTTGGGTAAATTTCAGCTCTTACAATTTTGATTCAAATGAGGAGCTTGAGCACTAGCAGAACAAATTGAATGAGGTATCATCATTGTAATGTAATAGGCTCACTAAGTCACTCCGATCTATATCCACTGAGGTACACAAATTACCATATTATGATGGTTTATATGATGTCAATTTATTTCTACATAAATTTGAACGAGATATACCTGATGAACATCGGTTCCAGGAATTAGACATTGTGTTGGAACAAGAGAGCATGAAGGATTGGAAATGGTGTATGCACTCCAGAAGTTCAAGGACTATTTGTTGGGTGCACACTTAAAAATGTACACAGACCAGTCTACTATGAAGTACCTGATCAATGAGCTTATGTTTGGGGGGGGGTGGAATTCGTATATGGTTTCTGCTCTTTCAAGAATATGACTTTGAAGTAATTGTGAAGCCAGGGTGATTGAATGTTGGACCAGATCACCTCTCGCAGATTAAGAATTGTGACGAGCCTATGAATCTGGATGAAGGATTCCCTAATGCGTAGCTCATTTTTGTGCGTGTTGCAGATGAACATTTTGCAGACATAATTTAGTTCTTGTCTACATGTACATCTCGTCAAGCGTGTACAATGTAGCAAAAAGAAAGAATTAATGGTCAGGGTTGCAATTTTTTTGTCATTGTAGGGCACTTTATTGGCTTGTAGGGGCCTGACCTAGGTTCAGAGATGATTTAGCCAAACAAATCCTGGTACTACTAGCCCTTTCAGCAACAGTCTACAGAGCACGGACTGAGGTCTCACCTGAAGTAGTATGGGAGGGTGCTAGAACTAGGTTTCTACACCCTAGAGATGTCTGATGGTTTTTCAGTGGTTTGCAGTTTGACCCTGCGTGCATGTCACTACACACACCTATCAGTACCTCGTAGCCTACAATGCTTCCTTTGCGCAGCCCTGCTCGAGACACGATCTGTGTTATTGCCCAAGTTTCTTACTATTAACCTGATATTATCCAATTACTTAACTTATTTGTATGAGCCCAATTATACTTATAGTGTTCAATATTCATATAAGTGCACATGATAAACAAAACAATATAATGCATAGAAAGTAATACAAAAGTAGATATACAGTAATTGGAATCAAAATTATCTTTATTATTGCTCTTCTTGGGTTATAGACTTGACTCTTCCCTACGCACTCAGCTACAGGGGTCCACACACTCAGCTGCAGACTCTACTAGGCCTCTGTGCACTCAGCTATAGAGCCTCTTCCTACTACTACGACCCAAGACACTTACACTTCTTCTCTATCCGCTACTAGATCATTCGTTCTTATATATCTCTTCTTATCTTTACAACTTAGAGCCTCACTCTATTTATCCAATCCCATGGTCTGCAGACCATGGGTAGGCGGACACTACATTCAAAACTTAGGGTGGACAACCTTATGACTCTAACATACAATTTGCGCTCCATGCCTGCAATTCGCAGAGTCTTACATCATTATTTGACCAAAACTCGGGCTTTGAACCCAAAACATGTTATGGGGGGATTCTATGCCCAACAGGCCCCCAACACAAACATCGTGACTCACCCTTGAGTCACTTTGTCGGCATGACGATCTTGGTGTAGAGTCCCTCCAACTGGTCCCGAATGGCCTGAATGTCGGTAGTGCACTGAGCTGCTGCCTGCTACACCTACTGCATTTTGTCTTCTGAGCCCTCTATTTCCAATGTGTTGTGCTACATCTATAACTGCATCCCCTAAATCTACGCGAGCTTTCATTCAATTTCTATTGTGATTGTGAAGGCTTCGTCAATCCATGGCTAGACACGTGCTTTGAGAATGGCTTCCTTATGGTGCACTACGTCCACCTGCTCTTTTAATGGCTTGGCTTGCTACTTCCTTGCAAGCTACCGAGTAAGGACTATTGTTTGTGTAGTCCCTATAATGTTGTCATATTATTGCTAGAGTTTGCGTGACTCTAGTCGTTGAATGTTGGGGTCCTCCTACAACGTCGTGAGGACCTCAAGCACCTGCTCGAACATGTTGGTACAGTCGTACACTACACCTCCAATCTCTTCCATCCCTACTACAATAGCACTGGTGTGCTACTCTCTGACATCTGTGGGAGTGGAAGGCTGCGCCTTCAACCACAACTCGATAATCTAGAGATTCAGCTCCAACTGCACCTTTGTTGTCTCTTCTCTAGAATCGTGGACTCCACTTGCTAGACTGTGAATCTGCACATCTACTAGTAGATATGTTACGATAGTTAACTCTGGGACGTGTAGGAAAGCATCAGCTATCGCCTGCACCAATTGTTTGTTTTGCAACACTAGATCTTCACGCTGTAAGCTAATCTATTCTATATTAATCTTCTTCTCGCTCAGAACCTAGATTGCATGGCTCTCCCTTGTGCGCATCTCTGCTATTATTCCATCCTGTAGTTGATAGAGTATTTCTCGAGGAAGGGCAGCTAGATTAGGGCCAAGGCCTTTCATCATGCTAACCATCATTCGGTCGATCGCATCTGTTGATACCAATGATCCTTCTCGCAACACTATTTTGTTGGCCATCCTCACGTGAAGCATCTGTTCTGCTGTTGAAGTGCCTGTTGCGATGGGGGTAGACAAGATACCTTACTGAGGGGGCCGCACCTTTAACTCCCGCAGCTGCATCCTGAGGGCTCCCAACACATTCTCCTACTCCATCACAAAGTCTTGGAGCACTTCACCAATGGCATCGTGAACCATCTCGCCAATGTCATGGAGGTCATATTCAGTTAAGGTGATCAGGTCAATGGCCAACTTCGAGGCCTTGACCTTTTTTCTAGGACCTGATCTTTCTGTGATGCATGTCCATTTGAGTTGGGTCGAGATGGTTCTTAGGTCTATGCTCTCTTCTGCAAGGTCCATGTCCTCTACCTCCCATCCTACAGACACTGCTTGGCCCTCCTCTACCTACACTGTTTCGGCCTCTGCTGTCTGTACTGCTACTGCTTAGGCTACCTTCTTTTGCTCTGCAGCTACCTGTGCTACTTCGCGAGCTGCCCTGACCTCGGTTGTCGCTTTTTCATTGCGCCTTTTCTCGGCCAGTTGGGTGACATGCTGCTTGGCTTCATCCTTCCTTTTCTATAATGTTGTCTTATTTAACTCCGCCAAATCCAGGGCACGCCACTCGGGAGGCCATGTCTCTAACACTATAAGGATTGCGTTATCAGTGGCTATGAATGGGAGCTTTGTCCACTTCTACACCATATCCTTTCACACCTTGATGTAAATATTTTGCATGTCTACCTTGAAGTCTAAAAAAATCTGCAAACTATTATGCATTGTGCGAGACAAGTGTGGACTCCTATTAATCCACATCTAAATGCTCGCCTCCATGAGCACCCATAAAATATTTGTATCGCGAATCCACTTTGCATCCTTGGTACCCTAGAGTGAAGCGTACTTCGCGGCCTTTGGTACGTCATGTTCAATGCTCGGGAACTGACTGTCATCTAGTAGTTCTCTCACTACCAGCAAGATGGACAAGAGCAACCACGTGTAGTGGAAGGTCTTACCCTGCTCCTGGGCCTCCTTGCAGTTGAGTAAAAATTCTTCACAGAGGAACTCAACCCAATTGAATTGGACCCCTTCCACACACTGTTTGGCCAATGCAACTACTAGTGCTAGTACTTCATCTCCATAGAATTTTCTCATTACTTTACCGGCCAGGAGTTGGGTGGCTACCGCGCACCCCTTTATCCTTAATACTACTAATGGCATAACCCCTTTTTTTCTTCTTGAGCTTATATTTTTTCTTCGTGGCTTCTGTGAGAGCCAAATCACTGCTCTTTCCTACTCTCATCACAAGGTTGTTTCCCTTACAAGGGGAGCCAATAAATTCTTTGGATGAGATCTGTCATGATGGGAATAGGCTCCTCCAGCCATAAGTACCCATCATGCACCATGAAAAGCAGTTGCCTGACGATGAAAATGGTGATGGGCGCACGGTGAAAGTTTGGTATCCACAGTAGATGAAGCAACCCAACCTTCTCCACGTCGCACAACCATTTTCACAGTTGTAATGTGATCACCGGCCCCTATGTATTCTTTTTCATTAGGCTCTCCGTCTCTAAGTGTGGGAACTTCTCACTGTCCGCGAGGTCCCAGTCTTCAAATTTCAGGGTAGGCACAAGTCCTAGGAGCGTACCCTCAATGGTAATTCCATCAGGGAGGAGTGGGGTTTGGACTGCACTTTTCGTTGCATCCAGATCCTTTGGTACCTTAGCTTTCCATTTTCGTGGAGGGGCATACTCGGATAATTTTGCTATAGAGCACATCTATTGGATATCCGCCTCCACGTCTTCTTCTTCCTCTACCTTGACAATCAAAGCCTGTAAGTCATCCTCCTCTTCATTTGTCTCAATGGTGATAGACTTGCCCTTTTTCTCCATTGATAGCTTTCCAAACTGTGGATTCGTCAAGGACATGCAGACTGGTCCCATTGCATGCTTATATTTTTTCGGTCACGGCATCCTAGGTGATTTTAGGATTTCTGGTGCAACCCTAGTGCCTTCGAGAACATCATGTATTGTATCGGTCAGCACGGCCTCACTGGCGGTTCCTTCTTCAAAGCCCAAACCTCCCCTGGTAGCCGCCATCTTATATGTACTATATGCGGCATTTCGCAAACTTAGGGGCTTGAATATCGCTCAATGTTCAACACTCTGTGCTCTATTCAACTGCTCAAGTCTTAAGTGAATAAGTGTTGTCTCATGGCTAGTCCCTGGAGTTTTATAGCACCTTTTGAATTCAAATTCGACCGTTCCCCCCAATTCCAGACCATCAATGCTTTCTTGGTGGCAGATTTTTCAAAATCTTGCCCATAATTGTTGTCTTAAATGTCCATTGCCTGCTCCATTTGGCCTCAAATTAGACATCTCGTCATGAACAGTGACACCAACAGTCACTTCCTAGCCTATCCACATGGTAGCGCACCCCCCTTGCATGGGTACAAAACTTGTGACCGACTGTTCCTACACACATCTGTCAGAGCGCGTAGCTGCCAGGCAAAATCATTTATAGTCCCACACTCTCTTCCAACTGCCTAGAGTGCTAAGATTGTGCTTCCTATGGCTAGTCAGGTGGTCACACCACCTATGTGAGGCTCCATCTTTCCTTCCAGTATAGCCCACGAAAAATCCTCAATTTCCCTCGAAACAGTCGGTGCCGTGTGCTCTACTATGTGCAGTGCGTTCCCCTAGTTACTGCGTTTGGTGATATGTGGTCCTAGCCATGGCAACATAATAATCAATTCTTGGCAATAGTCTTCTAATTCATTGGTATGATCATCAACACCTTGCCTTTCCATCCTTAGTTTATTGATGAGACATGCTTGCTTGATCTTATATTCCAGTCTCTTGACCTCTGCGTCCATCAAAATGCTTTTCTTCCTTAGTTGTACTCGGTCCTTTTCGAGTTTGCGAAGTCTAAGGTTCCCTTACCGAATGGCTTCCTGAAGCCTTATGTTTTCTACCTCGCGTAGCTGTGTGATTTCTTTGTCCTGGGCTTCACGCACTATCACACCTTCATTTTCTATTATGTGTGGATTCATCGTTGCATGCCTCTCAGAGATTACAGTCCCTACCCTGTTCCTTAACCTTAGAATTGTTTCCATAGCTAGGGTTTTGTACATGGTCCTATAGGCCCATTGAACCGCTGATACGCAGAGGTCCTAGTCAGTGCGTTTCACCTGGTGAACCTTGTTCAACACTTCGCACACCCTGTCGAATGCTTCTCCATGGATAGTGCCTAGCGCGCTTTTCCTTTCCTTCTGCTACATTTTGTTCCGATTCTATATTCTGGGAAGTGGTGTGTGCTTGTGCGGGCTGCATGATATATGTCTGTAACCATCGGGAAAGGTGGGCACACAAGTTTTTATACCCCTAGTAATTGGCTCTCATCCTTAGCTGGGGTTTTCCAAATCGTAGGCGCATCATCCTCTTACATCCGTGCTAGTCCTAAAAACTTCTCTGATGTGTACCCCACCATCTTTCAGGTATTGAGCGTAGTGTCCATTTCAGAGCATCGAACTGTTGATGTTCTGGTACTGTGCTTTCAAATTTGTTCAGGAATTCATCCACCACTATCAACCCATCATACATAGGCAGATCCCGTGTATCTATTATCATGCAGCATAGTGATCTAACCATCATGTTGCAATTAAACGTTGTTACTTCATGCAGGCGATTCTGCCATCGCTCTATTTCTTCATCTAAATCCAAAGTGCAAGAGCTTTCACGCTCCCATGAAATCCTACCATTTGCAGTCGGGTTTACCTAATCTTGTTCACACGCGGATATCTTGTATATGCAATCGAGATCGCCATCACTGTCATCGTCCCGCATTGGTTCAGTGTATTGCGCTCCTTCAGCTGGATCTAGCGGTACTACTACATGTAATGACCTTTTCTAAAAAATCATTTTGCGTTTCTTTAGATTTATGATTCTGTTCATATTGGTGGCCAAGTCTATTCCTAGTACCACAGGATAGGGATTGTTGTCATCGACAATCTCTATCACTTCAAAATCCACTTGCATGCTCGCACCTTCAATATCCACCGTTACCCCTTACAATCTTCCCGTGGGCTAGATCTTTTGTTGGTTCACCATTCACAACTGAATAGGAGACCATTGTAGCATGGGTCTTCCCATGCGTTCCCATGTTTGTTTTTGTAGTACATTCACATCCGACCCGAGATCTAGGATTACCTGATCCATTTCATACTCATTGATTTGCGTAATCAACTTCATTTCCCTTTCTATGTGCAATGCATGCTTTCCGAGTTTCTTGACCACGTGTAGTTCTCCTGACCCCACGCACCTAGTGATAAGTTCATGTAGTCCTTTTAATGCCTTGGTGTCATGTAGCAGTTTCATGCATGTCTCTAGAAAGATAGTGAGCATTGAAGGATCCATCCCTGGTTCTAGTTGATCTTTACTACTTGAAGTGGAGGCCTCCGTGAAGCTCTTCTTAGCTTCCATGAATGTCTACTTCACGCGTTTTAAATCAAATTCGGGTTCCTTTGTAGGAGCCTTGTGAACCCATGCACTTTCTTCTAACTACTTACCTTTATCATTGCTAGTGGTCATACGTCTCCTGAGCACTATGTTTACATTCAGGTCTTCTTTGCGTGGCTCAGACCTCACCATTTGCAAATTCTGAGTTGAAGTAGGCTAGAGTACCCCTTTTTCACACAACCTCGCTATCAATGTAGGACAGTCTTCTGCCTCATAATAAAACTGAGTACAATACAAACATGATGTCCTTGTCAGGTTTGCACAATCATGGGAATAGTGCCTTGGCCCTCTGCAATTGTAACAAATTAGTTGTCTGCGACCCCTTCTTGGTCCCATTCCACCTCAACCTCATCCGCGCCCCTGAAATCTAGCACACACCATTCCTGTATTTGGGTCGTGGGCTCATGTTTTGGTCTACACCCTATAGGCAGGAGTCTGATACATCATTAGTTTGTAGCTTCTGTAGGTGCATTCATCATGGCCTACTGACCTGCAGAAATTACAAAACAATTGTTGGGACGTCTGTGTGTACTTATGTAATAGATGACAATTATCCGTAGAGTGTTTTCCTCCTATATGATAGATCGCATACCATAGTGCAGGCGTTGTGCTTGGTCCTTCTTGTGCCTGAGGTCTTAATGGCATCGGCCCTCCTCTTGCCAAGTAATTTGCAAACACTAGACGGTGGTCCTTGTCATGCCCTTATCCTTTGCATTTTATGCACCATACCTCCTCGCATGCCTCTGGTTGAGGTGTCCTATCCTGTTTCAAACTTTGCATCTCCAGACACATATTTTTCAGTTGCACATGGATTTGTTGGACTCCCAGACCAGGGTCTTGTATAGGGTCTAATGTAATCTCATAGCCATCTCCAAAGCTTCAGCCTAGGTGGAAAGCTTTTGTTGTGACAACGCCATCCTTAAATGCGGCGTTAGTGATGCTATGAACCATGCGCGGTGCTGCCCATATGTCAAAGTCATGTTGGCTTCGTGAATCATACTCTTTAGTCTTTGGTCCAAATCCTAGGGGTCTTTCCTGAGAGCATCGCGATCTCCTTAAACCCGATAATTGCTTGTGTCTCTGACTTTGGCTTGCTAAATTCCCTGTTCAGCGTGGTCTGGATTTTTGGAATTCCTGCATTTGGATGGTCATTAGTGCTTGATGTACCATGTTAATGCACGGTCCTGCAACGCGCTTACCAGTGTATCCTTCTTGATATTGTCATCCACGATGCCTTGTGCTTCCCATACTGCCCTTACCATGAACCAGAATTGGTATGGATCTTCATTCCCTACTCCTTTGAATACTGTTAGTTTGATTGCACTCACCATACTGAATTGTGGGGTGGGTGGAGATGGAGGTGAGGAGGGTGAGATGGGTGGCGGTGTAGGTGGGGTGGTAAGCGTGGAATTTGCTGCCTTATCAGACTAACTGCGCTTCTTGAAGAAACTCTTGAGAGCTCTTCCTCACTTTCCCATGAGGGTGAAATTAAGGGACTAGCTTCTAATTCTTCACTACCTCTGCTTCTGTAGATCTTCCCACTTCGCGTAGTCCCAAACATTAATTTATTTGGATAAATCGCTTTTCACACAATAGCATCTTAATCCAAGTGTTCAAAGATTTAATATACTTACCTCGTGGTCCCTTGAGGAAGTGTCACTCTGCCTCACTATAGCTAATGGTTGTATCTACCATGAACTCGGGGATAAATCCTCCTATAATTCGATAGAGCCAATGGTCCACAGCTCACACGATATTATCTTCTGACGCTTCTAGTCTGCGCACTAATTTTGGAGTCCACACAATTGGCTTGTTGAGCCTACACCTTCCTTGACTATCTGCTACCTTTACGATCCACTCATACAACTCAGAAGGAAAGGATGCAAAGAACATTTTGTGGATTTTCATACATAAGTAGCGCTCCAACCACTATTCCTTAGATACTCATGGATTCCTGTTTTCCTGTGTTGCAAAATCGTGAATGTGCTTGTCCAACCACCCTTCAATTTCTTTCTTTGTTGGATTCCAAAGACACGACATTAGACACCTCTTATGCAAATCCCAGTCCCGATAATGGAACAATTTGTTGGCTTGTAGGGGCCTGACCCAGGTTCAGAGATGATTTAGCCAAACAAATCCTAGTACTACTGGCCCTTTTGGCAATAGTCTGTGGACTGTGGTCTCACCCGAAGTAGTATGGGAGGGTGCTAGAACCGGGTTTCTACACCCTAGAGATGTGTGATGGTTTTTCGGTGGTCCGTGTTTTGACCTTGCGCGCACGTCACTATGCACACATATCAGTACCTCACAGCCTGCAATGCTTCCTTCGCACAACCTTGCTTGAGGCACGATCTGTGTTATTACCTAAGTTCCTTACTATTAACCCAATATTATACGATTACTTAACTTATCTGTATGAGCCCAATTATACTTAACAGTGTTCAGTATTCATATAAGTGCGCACGATAAAAAAAAATAGCATAAATGCATAGAAAGTAATATATAAGCAGATATATAGTAATTGGAATCAAAATTCTCTTTATTATTCTTCTTCTTAGGTTACAGACTCGACTCCGTGTTCACACTTAGTTGTAGGGGTCTGCGCACTTAGCTGCGGACTCTACTAGGCCTCTGTGCACTCAGCTGCAGAGCCTCTTCCTACTACTACGACACAAGACACTTACACTTCTTCTCTATCCACTACTAGATCATTCATTCTTATCTATCTCTTATTATCTTTACAACTTAGAGCCTCACACTATTGATACAATCCCATGGTCCACAGACCATGGGTAGGCTGACACTACATTCAAAACTTAGGGTGGACAACCCTATGACTCTAACATACAATTTACACTTCGTGCCCGCACTTCGCGGAGTCTTACATCACTATTTGACAAAAACTCAAGCTTTGAGCCCCAAAACATGTTGTGGGGGGATTCTATGCCCAACAAACTTATATAAAATGGGATCCAATGAAATAATTCAAGAGGACATTTTGCGGGAAGAGAAGCCACGCAAAAATTATTATGAGTCAAACTATGGTGGCCGACTGTGCATAAGGATTCCAAGGATTATTGTAGGGCATGCGATGTTTGTCTAAGAATGGGGAGGTCATCGCAGAGGGATGAATTATGTCTGAACCCGCAAGTGTAGTTACAGGCATTTGATAAGTGGGCATTAAACTTCGTGGGACCAATTCAACCACTAGGAAAGAAGACAGGAGCAAGATACATCATTACAACAACTGAATACTTGACCAGATGGGCTATGGCACAACCCACGAAGGATTGTAGTGCAGCTATAGCTGTGAAGTTCACTTTTGAATACATTTTGTCTCGGTTTGGCTACCCTAAAAATTTGATGAGTGATAGGGGTTCACGTTTCTTGAATGAAATGATTGTTTCCTTGATTGAAGAGTTCCAAATGTGTTGCCATAAGTGTATGTTGTATCACCCTCAAGCAAACGGAATAGTGGAAGCCTTTAACAACATCCTGGAGAATGCCTTAACAAATATTTTTAATGCAAAACAGAATGTATAATGAATAAAATATATATAAATAATTTAAAATAATGTAAATAATAATAATCGTAAATAATGATTATTTAACTAGTAATTAGGTTGAAGAGGCATGTCTAAATGAGACATGAATCTTTATGAAGAGACACTTGCCTGACATATAAGCAAGCCTCTCGTTCTTATTTGTAAATCATTCATTATTCATTATCATTTTCATTCTTATTCATATATTTAATATAATATTTATATCCTCAATGGATAACTTCATATTCCAAGTCTTCTGGAGTAATTAATTTGTAGAAGGAACTTTGTTCACTTCATTTGGTATCAGAGCAGTTTGGTCCTCTAGGTTTCTTAACCGGTGCACAGAGCTTGTTCTCCTATCCAGGTCTTTGGCTATCGAAATTCGTCAACCGTGTTGCTATACAAGTGAAGCATTTTGCTTAGAATTTGGGAGTTTCTCATTTTCTCTGTTTTTCTAGGCCTTTGGTCATAAAAAAAAATTAGTAAAAAAAAAAATATAAGTAAATACATTAAAAAGAAGAAGAAGAAGAAGAAGAAGTAAAAGAAAAAACAGAACAGATACAAAATATCATACCAAGTATATTTAAAACTTTTTATGTGGACAAGCCTGTGGTTTTAAAAACAACCCATGGTAATTGCCCATGGTATTTTAAAAAGTTAAAAAAAAAAAAAACAAAAAACAAAAAACAAAAAACAAAAAACAAAAAACAAAGGGAATACATTTTAAATTTTACGTGGAGAACATTTTAACGGAGGTTTTAAAATAAACCCATGGTAATAGCCCATGGTATTTTAACATCATGACCGTGTCATATGAAAAGACATGACTTTTATATTTATTAAGTGGGGTGACATTAAAAATTTATCAAGGAAGTAATTAAGTATATAAAAAAAGGGACCAATTTATTATTAAAAAAAGAAGTGAAACTATTATTATTATAAGATAATAAAGTTATTTTGAAAAGAGGTAAAACAAGAAATCACAATACAATATGCTGAATTTGTGGATATGCATCACAAAGAAATAATGGAAAAGGATGAATAAAATTCTCATCTCAAGGAACACGTCGAAAATTTACTTGCACAAGTGAAGAAGACTAAGGTCACAAAGAAAGAACTCAAGAAGCACTTATCAGAACAAGAAGAGGAAACTTTGTGTTTAAAGAACCTTAATAAAAATTTATTGGGACAAATCAGAGATCTAAGAGATGAAAAAATTAAAATCCAAAATATTGAAACTAATATTGATGAATTAGAAACCAAAGAACTTTTACGTCTTAGAAACCATAATAAAAGTCTACTCACTCAAATTAAGAAACTTAATGAGGATAAGAAAGCATTAAAAGATAAGTTGGAACAAATCACCCAAGAAGAAGTATTGAAATCTCCAGTCACAATAGTTCAAGTTGAAAATAAGGGAATGAATACCGATCTAGTGAATATGACAACTCAAGAAGACAAGTTAGTTGGAGAAATGACACACTTAGATGTTGCAGTTCAAACAATGAACATCCCAAGTGAATGTTCCATAACCAATTCAACAACATCTTCTCCAGAAGAAAATCTACAAACTTTATATCGACATCCGAATCACGAGAGTAGACAAATCAACCAAGCTACGTATCGGCACCATTCATACCAGAGACAACAAACTGATGTTCCGGATAATAGTGATGTAATCTCAATTCAATATTATGCTAACAAGTCGTTACAAAATTCTAGTGGTCAAAATACAATACAGAAGATTAATCTCGGATGGTTTGATCCCTTCTCAGTGCGGAAATTTTGTTTGTCACTAAGAAGATCATATCAACTTGTATCGATGAGGATGACTATTTCGAGACAGAAAGACTTTCGAAGTCGAAAAAGAGATCAAGCCTTTTTCATCGACAATCTTTGAGGACAAATCTTTTTGAGGAAGGAGGCAATGTAACGAATAAAATATATATAAATAATGTAAAATAATGTAAATAATAATAATCGTAAATAAGAATTAGTTAACTAGTAATTAGGTTGAAGAGGCATGTCTAAACGAGACATGACTCTTCATGAAGAGACACTTGCCTAATATATAAGCAAGCCTCTTGTTCTTATTTGTAAATCATTCATTATTCATTATCATTTTCATTCTTATTCATATATTTAATATAATATTTATATCCTCAATGGATAAATTCATATTCCAAGTCTTCTGGAGTAATTAATTTGTAGAAGGAACTTTGTTTGCTTCAGAATGATTGGGATGTGCGCATACTAGTTATGCTATGGGTGTATAGAAATACCTGTAAAAATTTGACGAGAAAGACACCATTTAGACTAGTTTATGGACAAGAACTTGTGATGCCAGTGGAGTACATCGTGTCAAGATTGAGGATTTTTGTAGTCACATACATGGCTGATCGGGATACTATGGAAGAATTCCTTGTGCAGCTAGTTGAGGTGTAGGAAGATTGCTTCTTGGCTGATTTTCATCAGCAGGTATAGAAGGATCGCAAAAAGGCATGGCATGATTGGCATATTAAGCAGCGCACCTTTAATAATGGGGATCTAGTATTGCTATATGATAGTAAGTTCATGAAGTTTCCAGGAAATTTCCAATGCATTGGCTGGGGCCCTATATCATCAGGATTACGGATGGAGGTGCAGTTCAACTCTTGAAACTGAATGAGGAGTTGTTTCCAGGAAGGGTCAATGGGAGTCAGTTAAAGTTGTACAAGGGTGATCCTACCCCTACGCAATGACTATATGGATGCGGGATAGTCTTAATACTCCACGCAGTTACAAGGGAGTTCAGGATGATAAAATACACTTCCATAAGGATGGTTGGACGAAGTGAATGAAGTGCACAAAAAATCGCGGAAAGGAGCAGAGGAGAGCTGTGACAAAGGAGCTGTGCTGGAATGGTGGGTCCCATGCATCCTGGTCAAAAAGTGACTGTTGGAAACACTTTAGCATATTGGATGTCAATTTTTCGTTAAAAGGAGTGGGGGGAGAGAATTTAAGGGGCATATATTTGGAAATTTTCCTCCAAATTTGCATTAATGATAGGAATTTGGAGGGAACGACTGGATTTGAATTCAAATTGGGCTATAAATACAACATGCTGCTCCACATTCAAACACTTTTCTTCTTGAGAATTTGCCTTGATTTTTTGTGCTTTAGCTTGCGCCAAAATAATTGTTGTATGTCTGCACAAGATTAGGAAATACTTCGAGAAAATATTTCACAGTAAGGATTCAGGAATTTCACTGATTGGTAGCATGAAAGGTTCCTTGAGAGAATGACTACCACCCGACCTGAGCCTCATCCAGCCCAACCTGTACCTACTAGTTTACCTACTACAACACCTAGGTTGCCAAAACCTAAGCCATTTGCTTCTGCAGCCGAAGAAAAGAAGCAAAAGAAGCCCTAGCAAGTGCTGGTGCATAAATCACCATGCAAAAATCCCATAGAAGTCAGACAAAAGTGGAAGATGGAAATAACCAAGAAGTCAACGGAACCCCTAGACTTAGACAACGAAGAGCTAACGATGGGGATTGAACGGATTGATGTTGATGAAGTCGAGTTGATAACTTGGCTACTGCCTTATATACCACTGAGGAAATCTATAGCCAAGGTTCCTAGAGACCCAGATTCAGCGAAGTTCATGGTCTCCACACCATTGCTTTTGGAAAATGTACCTTTTGAGGGCAATCTAGTGGCTTGAATATCGTATTTGTAGATGGAGGACTGGGACCTGGGGGACCACGTGATGTTCCCATAGTTGGAGCTAAGAAAATACCTAAAGAAGGTTTATTATTAAGAATCATAGGTTACACTGCTTGAGCCAATGAAATGGGTGGCTGAAGTTAGGTGTGTGTTGCTATTAAACAAGTTATGGGTGTCGCATTTCGGCCGCAATGCCATTAATATTATTTGTGTGCATCAATTATTGACGATGATACATGATGGATTCCTTTGGTTGGTAGGGCCCATCCCAATCATAGATATGTTGATTCACTGGATAACCCTCTTTTCGTATCAAGGAATATACCTTGCATATGCTTTCATAGGAAAATCACAGGAGATGAAGTTAGCAGATCAGATGAAGAATGACTTTTGGATGGTGAAGAAGTTGTGTGGTTATGCAACCAGTTCCATCTCAAATGGCACAATGTAGTTTGATACATAAATATTGGCCAGGAAAATCAAGAGGAAATGTCGCGTTGATGAAGTGCCTGCGCCAGTGGTATCTCTTATTATGCAGTGTGCCAAGGGAGTCCAATATAATTGAGCTAAATACTTATGTCATCAGTTTTTGGAATATTGTCGAGAGGCCCAAGTTGAGGGAAAAGAATTTCATTACGCTTGGCTATTTTTGTTGATCGCGCTAGTGGCATGGAGGACACCAAAGGAAAGCCAATTTCCATAGCACGATCAAGATCTATGTGAGGCTACAAAGTTTGCCTCGTTGTGGGGGACCAAAGACCCTGAGCATGTCATGGAGACTAAAATATTTTGGGTCTTGTTTGAATTAAAGTTGAGGATGGTGATTGTTAGTGTCGGTATCTTCATCACTTCATTAGTGATCAAATTCTCTTTTTGCATGCATTTTAGGTGTCCCATCCGATCAGCTGCATTCCATTAGGTCATGGATCAACTGATGGTAGTAGTTCATTATCAAATTTCCCTCATGGTATTTACTTGCTGGACTATTTTCATATGTTCAAGTCATGTATAGTCATTTTTTGTCATTACATTTGCAAAAATCATTTTTAGGGTTTTAGGTCTTGTTATCTCAAAATCTAACCCTGGAAGGCTGCAGACCAGGAAGACCTCAAGTAACTATTTCAAACCTACTTTAGGCTGAGGTTTAGCCTCCCCAACTAGAGAGGGCTCTCTCAAAGGATTAATGTTTTTGATTATGATTAAGATGGCTAACTCTTGTGAAACGAATGTAAAAATATGAGTGGTTGAAACAAAATTAGAAACTATCCATTGGGCTTATGGAGTCAACATCATTTTAGTATAACAATGGTATCAACCTTGCATAGAAGTCAGGGCATTCAGCATTCAACACATTCAGAACATACCAAAAGCATATAGGACCACACAATCTATGAATGTATACAAGAAGTTAGAGCACTATGAGTGAATTCTAAGTGATTACACATTCATACCACTGCAAATATTGAGAAATGAACAACACAACATATTCTGAACATCGAATCCCTCCTGAGTCCTGAGAAGCAAAGCCAATCTTGTATTACTAAAACAGAGTCTTTACATAAAGCCAAATATCAGAGCTTTTTTCACTAAATTTCCAACCCTTTGTACATTTCTCTTTCTCCTATTTATAGAATTATTTTACAAGGCTGAGATTCCTCCTCCAACTTGAGGGGAATTCGAATTCTACTTCTTATGACACCTATTCACAATTTAACTACCTATTAAATGTAACAAACTGCTAACTAGAATTTTTAGAGATCTAAGGCAAATAGGAGTCTAACTCCATATCATGCTAATAATAACATTAATTACAATCAATTATCGTTCTTTGACAAGTGGTATCTTTTAGTTTAGCTGTAGTAGGTGTTTGTAGCTACCTACTCGTCTTTAATGTCACATCTTCTCCATTGCTCCTGAAAAGTAGGAAACTGCCCCTGTTTATCTGCCTTTGGTTTTCCTCAAAGATATTCGAAACTAATGAACCATGTCCTTCTTCTTTGATTATACCAAAATATATTAGAATGCCACATCCTTGATGTGCTGTCAACCTTTTTCCATGTGTGAGAACAAGAACTCCTCCAAACTGTCTGACATATCATGAACTATGGTAACTCTAATCACTTGATAACAAAAAGTTTAGAGTTCGAATATATGTTTCTTCCCCCTGTTTCTTCCCTTATTGAATGTTGACACCTATTACATGATACTTGGAAGAGATTCATTTTTCAAAAATTTCCCCTCGGTCTTTCAGAAGTGGTTGACTGAGTTTGAATTATGTAGCTACAAAAGTTTCTTAGCGCGCTACGAAACTGTTGTGTGTTAGGCATTATCTTCAGTAGTTTCGTAGCGCACTACGAAACTGCTGTGCAATCACCAAAACAAGCCTAATATCAAAAATTTGCTATCTTGAGCTTCTTTATATTCGAACATCCTTTTCAACTGCTCCAAAGCTTTTCAAAATTGAGTGGAAATGCATGATTCCTCAAGAAAAATTATAACAAGGAAAAACCATCAAAATTTGGAACATAACCTTTTTTGCTGTGTGACTTCCTTAAGGAGATTTTTTCTGCTAGGCTAACTGCATTTTTAAGTCCTCATTTTTCTTCTTCATGACTCTGGTCCTAGCTCTCAGCTTTGTATTGACCTTTCTGATGAATTGTGCCTCCTTTATTGCAGGGATAATCTAGCTACGGAATTGAACATTAAAGTCGACCACCTCTGGTATTTGAAATGTTTTGTCCTCCCACCGAGCTTGCATTTGGTTAAAATAAGCTTCCTTTATTGCATGTTTTATAGAGGCTTTCTTCAGTCTAGCAATTTCAAAGTTTGCCAATTCCAAATTTATTTTCAACTCTTCAACACTATCTTCTTCCTGGAGGGTAACTCCTTTACCTTTATCTTTTCCTTCATGAGACTGTGTTATCTCCTCTGTTTCATCTACTCCTGGCAGTATCTCCTGTATGTCTTTGAAATTCCTTGTTATGGGTCTTCTTGGCCTAACGACAAATTTATCAAACGGATCATCGAACTTGAGCTTTTTCGAGGCTTTATTTCTCTTAGCCTTGTCTTTTCCTAACTCTATCACATCTGCTTGAACCAGGGGAGACTCTTCAATATCAATTGCATGCAATATGTCGTTAAGACTTCCCTTTGAAACTGGGGTGTCTACAGTCACCACTGCTTTTCCCTTTTCCTTAGCTAATTGGCCTCTTGTCATTCTTCTCTGGACTACTTCACCTGTGGGTGATTCAAGTGCACTCTCTCTGATTTGAATTTTCTCTTTCTGGGATTGTTGGGGTGTATCTTGGATTATCAGTGGCTTGGTGGGTTACCTTACCTGTTTCCTAGCCTTCACCTTTATAAACCTCCTGGATCTTGTTTCTGCCTGATGATCAATTGTTGCTGGCAAATATTTTGTATTTTGAGGACTAAGACCAGTCTCGTTCTTGAAACCAGACATGAAGAGGAACATGGGCCAGTCTCTACCTACCTTTTGGATTTCATGCAGAACAATCAACTTAACCAATCCATGGTGGAACAATTAAGTCTCACAAGCCTCTTTCCTTAACTGCACCTTGTCACACATTTTGCTTAGGCTACAAAATAAATAGAAAGGTAAATCAATAGTTGTCTTCCCTGTGAAATGCAACAGAATTTTAAAATGATATGAATACACCTTATTATATATCCCTTCACAAGTAAGGTACTTCTGTATGCAGGTAAGCAAATTGGCATACGAATCCTTGACATAACTCCTAGGAACATACTTGTTTAAATCAGAGTTAAAGAACTCGTGCTTCAAAAATTCTTTACATGGGTTCATATCAAATTTGAAATTCTTAAACCAAGTTTCTTGTCCCCTTGGAATCTCTGTAACTGTGGATATTATGTCTGGTGAGACCTGCAGTTCAAGCATACCAACCTTTGATTTCAATCCTGTGAAATTCAAGGCAAATTCCTTGGTGACTTGTGCATGACCTCCCTGGAGTTTCTTGCAAAAATTCCAGCATCCAACTTGCTTGAATGCATGCTCAACTTCTCTGTTCTTCAAGGTTATGTCTAAATCTTCAGGTTCAGTCCTCAAACACCTGCCTGACCTGTGACTCTTTCTTTGTACAGACCCCTCCATGAATCTCCAACAGAATGATATGTTTGATAACTAGCACTATCTCGATCTTTGATCTCTACCTCGCTTGATAGCTACCTCGCTTGATATGCAATGCATTCAAATTGAACGTTTGTAGATTTGTCTCTTATGCAATGAGTAAAATCATGATTAGGACTATGAATACCTGGCTTTTCTTGGATCTTGCAATCCGAGTGTACCAGAGTACCTAGCGACTGTAATGATGGAGATAAGTGGTTGGACATGATATGTGGAGTGTATAAGCTGACAGTGGATGATGAAACCATAACTGAAGTTGACATATTTGACAGTTAGGAAAGATTTGTTGCCGATTGCACGAATCTCCGATTTCGTAGCGTAGCCAGTGCAAAATCTGGATTATGCGCTACGAAATCATCTAAAACATGTTGCGCTGCGAAAACACCTAAAACTGACTTATGCACTACGAAATCACCTCAAGAGATTTGTAGCACATAATAACCTTTGAACAAAGCTGACACATGGAAATTGTGTGAATTATGAGACCAATGGTGAATGAGAATGCATAGTAGACTCTTAAGACTCAGACTCTAAGGCAAACAAAAACTCAAACCTAGACTAGCACCAAATCTTTACCATCAAACTAATGTGAGAAGTTTGGGAATTAGAATTCTTAAGTGATAACAAATCTCATTAGGTCTAGGGTTTGTCACCATGGTCGGAAAAAAGCTCAATAAAGGGTCAGCAAGCACATGAGGAGGTCTAATAAGTTCACAAAATCAAAATATCAATGATGATATACTCAATAAGTGGTTTTTACCTCAAAACACTATTTTGAGGTGAAAACAAAGTTTTTATTTCTATGTACAAAATTTAATGTAATTATAAGTATTTCCATATGTAATAAGTTTAGAGTTGCTGCCCTAGCTCACCTTGCCAACTCTAGCCATTACAAGCAAAAACACAAGCATCAATGCATCAGTTTATCAAATAATGAAGAAAAGTCAATTTCAATGGAAAAATAGAGTGCAAAACCAAAAGTGACTTTGACATTAGAAAAATGGGTTTGAGATGAGTAAAAAATTAAATTCATTCATATTTAAAGTGAAAGAGGTCCTATTTATCATTTCATTGTGCAAAAACACTCTTGGAGAGAAAAAATCGTGATTTGGGAGCTAAGGAGACAAAATATCTATTTATCAAGGCAAGTTGGCCTGATGCTATGCATCAGAGGTAATGCATTGCACATCAGAGGTAGAAATACAGTGTAATTTTGAACTGGTGTTGCGCATGAGGAGGGCGCTGCGCATTGGGCCCAGTGTGTTGCACATCAGTCCAGATTGTTCTAAATCATCGCAAATCATGCCATAACCCTCAAATTTGCTATATTTTCATTCTACAAGTATGTAATCATCCTCCTAAGGTTGAATTTGAGGTCACATTGGTGTTTTTCATAAATATTGCATGTGGAAAATGAAACCCTAGTTTTTCTTCATTGTTTTCCAATCTATTGTGCAATTTTCATCCCATCTTCACAAAAACAACATCAAACCCCTTTTCACTCTTTTATTACCTTAATACACTCCATTTATCCCATTTCCCATATCCCACTCCCCTAAAGAAATTATTTCCCTCATCAAACCCTAAATCCCTCACAAAACCCTAATTTCCCAAAACCATTCCCTTCATTCCCCAATTTCATTTCCCAAGAGTAAAATCTCTTCATACTCATCATCATTGTCCTTTTCATCACCATTTTTCATCATATCTTCATCTCATCATTTTCCTAAGACAAGCACTATGGCAAGAAATAGTGACTCAAGCTATGAGGAAGAAACACAAAGTGACAGTTCAGGGGACAGGAATGTACAACCTAGGAGACCTCACAAGGGTGGGAAAATAATCAGAGAAGAGCCTATTATCATTTTTGAACTTCTTGCATGCCCTCTTGCCACCACTTGTTTCAGGTATCAATCTTGCTTTGAGTTTTGTGAGCTAGTTGAGAGTGTTAAGTATGACCATGAATTGGCTAGGCAATTTTTCATCAACATGGAGGACAATAGGGTACAACTTGCTGGCATCAATTTCACTCTTTCACTAGCCATTATTGCAAAAGAAACTAGGATGCCAGATGTGGGGGAAATATGGAACAAAAGACAAAACATCAGTAAACAGAAATATGAACCCTACATTAAAGCCAAATATCATAGTCAATTGGGCAGGGTGTTTCCTTTTAATTTTTGGAGGACCGGTGTGTGCCATTAATAAAACTCATCAATAAATACTTCACATGTGAGGGAAGGTCCTCTAGAATTTATGCCTATCACATCAGATTGCTCATACATTTTACTAGGGTTAGAATGATGAGTATACCATACTTCATTTGCAAAAACATAGAGAGGATGACTGTGCTTGCAAAGAGGAAACCATACCCATAGCAGCTTAATAGCATTTATCACTTCCCCCTTTTTTCCCGAGTTTTTTTCCCCTTTAAATCCTAGCTACTATAGTATTAGTTTGGTTTAGTCCTATTCGTTGTATGAGTTATTAATGGGTATTAATTAATTTAGGGTTAATTATCATATTAACATATTTCTTTTCTGTTATTATTGGGTATATTATTATTAGATTAATAATATTCATGAAATAATTATATTAGATTTTTGTTTTCATAATTTCAATTAGTTGTGTATATTTATTTGATTACTAATATTCTTTGAGAATTGAAATAATAATTATTAGCCCTTTTCATATATATTTGATAAATAAAACATTTTAACCCTCATAGGTAATAATATAGTTACCTAATTACATGGTCAATTTGAATAAGATTATTGGAATATATTGACTACTAAATAAATATTGATTAGTTAATAAATACAATTACATCTTGAGAGAAGATCTAATTTAAAAATGACCATTAGATTTAAGTGATAAATAAATTTATTATTAATAAATATATGAGGTACCAATAGTAATAAGTTAGTTTGAGTTAGTTTCCCTTTTATATATATACAATTATTAATAAACTTGCTCATTAACAAATAATTCCTCAATTATAGAGTGTACCTAATGTAACTAAATTCTAAGAATAACAGTAATTTAATATAACAAGAATACTATTTGTTTGACTAGGGTACTTAATAATATTGGATTAATAAAATATTTAATAAATATAGAATTATTATTGTTTTATGAAATTTGATATAATTTATTAATTTAATGGACCATTATAATTAAATAAATTATATATTATTAATAAACAAATACATTTAGTTAAATTAACAAATAAGATTCTTTTAATATATAATTTAATTTCTAGAAATAATAAATAAAAATTATATATTATTCCTTTTTAGATATACATATACATCTATTAATAAACAATTAAAATTAGCTAATTTAACAAATGAATTCTTTTAATATTATTTACCTAATTTAGCTTATTTCGAAAAATAATAATAAATTAAAATAAATCAAGAATGTTAGTGGTTTGACTTGGGTCATTAGGTCAAAATTAGCCGTTGGCAATATAGCCATTGGAGTCTCTGCACATCCTATTTAACAAGCGAAGCTGGATTGGTTATTCAACTTGTCCTGACGATGAACCACACTGGTTGGTTCGAAACGCGTCGAAAAAAGATGGTTTATGTGATTTCGCCGAAAACTCTCTAAACTTTTCTCTCATCAAGATTGTTGTTTTGCATCAGCTCACTCAGTTGGGAGTGCCATGGGAAAACTTCATTGCCCATGAGATTTTCAAGGGGCCTCAAATTTTTACAGAACCTCAAGAGGAAGTTGGACCTTTCAAGCAATAATGAGAGCATGAAAGCAGAACTAAAGAGGCTCACATTCCTGTGTTTATAACTTATGAAAAGGGGACAAGAATACTTTTTTGTAGCTACCAAATGAGTATTATCTCCACCAGGGGTGGAAGGGGTCTCGTTCTCTTCAACGGACAACACGAAATGTTATCTTCACCTAGGGTGAAAGGGGCTTTGCCTTCTTCTTCAGCACAGCAGGTACAAGACTAAGGAAAGCAACCATTGCATGATGTAGGGCCTTCTCAAGGCCAAGATAGGGATTTCATTTTGATTGAGGAAGAGGACACTGATTTGGGCTCCCAAAGCTCAAGGCTCAAGGATGTGATCATCAAGGAGAAAGAAGCCGAGATCCAAGCCTTATCACTTGACCTTGGGAGGGCTAAATGGATCATTAATTACCTTGAGCAGCATAACAAGTAATTGGATGACAAACAAACAATTCTGGAGCTTCAAACCATAAAGGAAAACCAACAAATGACAAAAAGAAGGAAAGTCAGGCTGACTTCACTAGAGCAAGAAATAGAGGCTGACCGAGAATCATGGTTGGAAAGAGTGAATATCCTCCTTGAGAAGATTCTTTATAAGGCTAATAAGGAGAAGAACATATTGCACCACATGGCCTCTCACTATTTGGCCCGAAACAAAATCTGCAAGACAAGAATAAGAAGCCTAAAAGCCAAGCTAAGGAGAGACTTAAAAGCCAGAAAGGAGCAAGAAAAACTTTGAATATTGGTTGAAGATTCCTTGACCCAGAAATGCAACTAATAAGCTTTCTTCTTGCCAATTTTGAAGAATTTTGGAGAACGTTTTGTCATTTCCTAATTTTTAATTGTAAAATACAGAAATTTCCCTCTGATGCACAGCGCCACTAGCACTGCGCATTGCGTTGGGAAGGAATTTTGAGGAATGGCTTACATTTTTGGATTCCTCATGAAAAATATGAAAACCCAAAAAATTTCATGAATTTTGGAGGAGATTTGGGTCACCTAAAGGGCAAAAAACGCCTCAAAAATGCCCTCTCTGCCACTTTTTGGACCCACAGGAAGCTGTCTTAGGAACATTGATTTTTGGAGGGGAAAATGGACACCAAATTCAAAATTTCACTTGTCTTAGAAAGTAGACAGGTATAAATTTACAACAAGCTATCTTGGAGCAAATTTGGTGAAGGGGAAGGCCTTCAAAAGCATCTTTGAAAAGGCGCTGCGCATCAGGCAAAATTTTGCCAATTTTGCTCAAAAACTGAAATTTTCGCCTAGTTTTCTTCCAGTTTGACTTTTTCTCTCTCATGGTCAAATTCATGATGTAATATGATGTAAATTTATGTACTTTGATGTAAAAATGATGAAAATTTACTTAAGGAGGTAGGTACATCAGTTTTAGGTGGTATTGAGCTAAATGAATCAGTTTCCTTAGTTTTAGAGACAAGCTGTTCGACAACCTATTTTTCAGTTCCTAGTTTAGATCTTGTTGAAACAACTCCTTGACTCATGGGTGGTTTGATGCCTATATCTTGTACTTTCTTAGTAATTTGTCAAGGTTGGACTCTTGTGGATGCATTGAGCTACTTTGTACATCACCTCTGTAGTTTGGCAAGGAAATAAACCAGGGTTTTGTAGCATTTTGTGGGATTCTTGTGGTAATGTGAATTAGCATTGTTTTCTTCTCTGTAATTCAGTTGATATTATGTTTATGTGTGCCATCATATCTCTCTCTCTCTGCATAACTAAATGAATCAAGTTTGAAAGGTGGAATTCGTTGGTGTTTCAATGCTCTACCTTGAGGTTTATTTAGTTTTATATGTTTTCTATTGTTTGAAGAGGACTCATGACACTTGCATGCCCTCTCCAACTCCTCGCTAGTATTTAGACTCACCATTACACTAATTTCAAAGTGCTAAAACACTTGCCTACCTCACCCCAAAGAAACCTCTTCAAATCTGTGTTCATTTCCTGGACCCAAAGCCACCTTCCTCATCTGATCCAGCAACCAACCACTAAAATGAATCAATTTCCTTTGAACAAACACACCTAGCCTAAAATTAGTTTTTATATCAGTCATCTCAAGACTCCCTTGATAAATTTTCATTTACATTGACAAGGAGAGAGCCCTCTCTCGGCCTGGTAGGGCTAGCTACCAGGTTAAGCATGGTTTGATGTTACCCTAGACCTCCCTTTCTCAGCCTGAGGTAGATTTAGGCCCTGACATAGTGGCGACCATACTGGGGAAGAAAAGTTTGTTTGTTCTTTAATGTTGTTTACTTTATAAACTACAAACGAAGCCTGAAGTTAGCCAGTTAGCCTTCAAATTTCTCTTGCTCTGCAAGTGCATAAGTAGATGAATCCTGCTTCAGTCAATCTCCAGTTTAGTTTTATAAACTGAACATCTGACTTGCAAATTTCCCCAGTACATTACATAATTCTAGACTTTTGGAGGATGAGTTTAGAATTCAGTAGGCTGACAATATTGTAATTTCAATTTGATTTTTGGGAATAATTCAACACACTGGCTTCTAGACGATAAATTAGAGCCAATCTTGATCTTGATCCTGCTCCCGTGTATGAAAACCCAAATCTCATTCCAAAAATTCTCCGTCAAGAAAGTTCTATATTTCCTGTGTTTAGATCTCATTCATGCTCAATTTTTTTTGAATATCTTGAAGATCTCCCATTTGATGAATGTTTTCATTTATCATTGTTTGAAACTAAGTCTAAAAGTGCAGTTGGTGCTACTGTTCTAAATCCGGAGTTTGTGCAATATCTTGAAACTGAAAGAGCAAATAGATCAATTGATGATTACATTCTAAATCTTCAAAATTCAATTGTGGCTATCAATATTCTCGAGTTCTTAGAATCTGCATCTGCTACTCTTGGTTCATCCATTGTTGTGCCTGGTTCACAAATTCCTACTAAGCCTCCTTTTATTCCCACCATTCCCGTGCAGCCCACCATATTTGATCAGAGATCTGTATTCTCTTCTCCCCCATCAACCCCTTCAACACCTCAAAAATCAAATATTTCTTCATCCCCTTCAACACCTCATACACCCATCACATCGATTGCTATCATTGTTCCCCCTCCTCCTACTTCCCCAAGGCTAGTTTTAAATCCACCTTAAGCAATGGCTACCAGATATGCACCTCTCATTTTACCACAAAACTTGGATGTTGTACCTGCTGATTACCAAAGTAAAATCCCATTGTTTGCTGCTTCCCAAGGCATCACAACACAACAACATGTTGATAGGATGAGTGATTTCTTTGATCTCCATGAGATATATGAAGAGAATGTGACTATGATATTATTTGTGCAAACTTTTGGAGGCAAAGTGCAAAAGTGGTTCAGAGAATTACCTGTTGGAACTATCAATACATTGGTAATTCTTCCAAGACAATTTTTGGATCACTGGGAGGTAAAGAAAAATCCACTCCAAATCCTTTCCGAGTATGAAAACATAAAGAGGAATGTTGGTGAAAGTGTCCAGGATTACTGTGTTAGATTCAATATTCTTTACAATGCCATTCCAGCTGATATCAAGCCACCAATGGGGTTGGCTTTGATCAAATTTCCTGATGGTTTTGATCCTGACATGGCATATCAATTGAGAGAAAGAGACTCGGCTACAATGGAGGACATGCAGAAAATCGCAGTGAGTGTTGAAGCAAATCTACTAGCTAAGAGAGCCAGAACAAAGATCGAGAAGAACGTGACAATGAAGGAAGAAGCTTCTTCCTCAGATCATTTGCTTCATAAGCTTGAGAAGATGTTCGACAGATTGACCATTACAGATAAGCCTGAGACACAGGTCATAAATCCAAATTTTTGTGGTCAGCAACAACCACAGTTTAGAATCAAGCAACAGGGGCAAAGAGCTCAAGATCCATCAGCTCAACAGCAAGTCAAAACACCATTACAACAGAACTATATCCATGGCACTAAATTAGAGGATGATGAGACTCAAATAGGAGAGGAGAATCACTTTTTTACACCAGATGGTTTTCCAATTTATATCACCAAAGATGAAGAGTATTCAGAAAGTCCAGTTGTTCAAAAAGATGAAGATTTTATATTGGCAAATGAAATAGTCCTAAAATAGGAATCAGATGAATATCAGAGGGTATACATGAATGCATTGACAGCGCAGCAAAGATAGTACTCACTTAGGAGTTGGGATGTACCAATCAATCCAATTTAGTAGTGGAAGGAAGCAACACCACCAAAGAATGATTCTCCAAATGTTCAGAAAAAGGGAGAGGAGCCAGTAGATCCTACATCCAGCAAAGTGCAATTAGCAAATGAAAAGTCAAATCAGCCAAGTGCAACAAAGGAGAAGACTGAAAAGAAAGATGCTCCAGTCAAAAAGGTAGAGAAAAATACAACCTTTAGCTTAGAAGATGAGATTGCTAAGTTCAAAGTTTCAATGCCTTTGACTGAATTAATGAAGACTAACAGTTATAAAGGTCAAGTCACAAATATTTTGAATATAGATCCTCTATCTGATATGGTTAATGTGGAAGATGATCAACCCAAGCTTATCTTTGGTCCATAATTAAAAGGCCAATCCGAGGATAGTGATGTAGCCCCTTTTTACATCAGCCTTAAATTGCATGATTATGTTTTGCACAATGCCATGCTTAATTTAGGAGCATCACACAACTTGATGCCAAAGGAAATTATGGAAAAATTGGGTTGGGACATCACTCGTAAGTACCGTGATCTTTATTCCTTTGATTCGGGTAGGGTCAGATGTATTGGTCTCATTAAAGATTTGGTTGTGACTTTAGATCAGATTCCTGTGAAAAATTTTCTTATGGATGTAGTTGTGGCCGACATTCCCCCTAGATTTGGCATGCTTTTATCTAGATCATGGGGTGCAAAACTCAAAGGGACATTGCAGTTAGATTTCTCCTATGCCACTATTCCCATCTTTGGTCAGTTAAGGAAATTATATAGGGAAAAAAATATGAAGTATACAATCACGAGCAAGGAGAAAACTTTGAATCATCCAATTAATTATGCACATGCAAATTTAGAATCTCTTGTTCTTTATTCTGATAGTGGTTTCAATGATGTAAATAGTCAATTAGTTGAAGTTGAAGATATACTAGGGATAACATAAAATTTCAGAGATATAATTGATCAAGAGAGACAAAGGCTTGAAAATACTGCTTAACAGTCAACATCCCACCAGCAACAGAAAATTGATGGACAGTAACCAAAGGTAGAAGAGCAAGCAAAATTCTAGGACTTGGAGGAAGAAGCCGATTTGTGGAGTATGGACTTTGATGGAGCAATCGATAAGGAAGGTGCTGGAATTGGTATTGGGTTATGCTGCCCTGTTTTCCTACCAAATAAAGTCTCGAGTAATGTAAGAGTTTGTTCGTATAGGTTGGCTTTAGATTTTTCCAATAATGAGGCTGAATATGAGGCACTAATTGCAGGCTTGAAAATCCTTAACAAGTTTAATGCAAAGAGAATTTCAGTTTATGGCGACTCTAAATTAGTAATCAAACAAGTCAAGGGTGAACACCAAGCCAAAAATCCTCGAATGAGGGCCTACCGTAATGCGGTTTTAGATATTTTGAGGTTGTTTCCAGATTATACCTTGACATGTGTTCCTCGTGTGCAAAATGTTATTGCAGATTCCCTTGCTACAGCTACAAGTAACTTGAAGATCCCTATGAATTCAAACAATAAGTTTGAAATTCATGTGAAGCATCACCCAGCTGTCCTTGATAATCTAAGATATTGGCAAGTGTTTCAGGATGACAAAGAGATTGAAGAATTTCTAAGAACTAAAGGCAAATATAAAGACACTTCTATAGATGGCGAGCAAGATGATGGTGAACCAAGCATGGAAGTAAATCAGATGGAAGTTTTACAGCTGAAGGAAAATGTCGTCCCTAAAGGCCTTATACCTTTAGAGGAATTATTTGACCAAGATGACGTAGCCTGGAAGCTAAGTTTAATGCCGACTGAGAAGGGAGTTGAAGATGTGAATATCGGAACAACAGAAAATATAAAGATGGTGAAGTTGTCAATGGCATTACCTCCTCAGGTAAAGGCAAAATACATTAGTTTATTGTCTTCATTTACTGATGTATTTGCATGGGACTATACAGATTTGAAGGAGTACAATAAAAGTATAATTCAACACATCATTCCAATCAAGCCAAACCAGAAGCAATTTCTCCAAAAATTGAGAAGGATTAATCCAAAGTTGCTGCCATCAATAGAGAAGGAGGTGAATCGATTATACAAGGTTGGTATAATCGTTCCAATAAGATTTTCAGAATGGATTTCCAATTTGGTGCCCGTGCAGAAAAATATAGGTGAGATTAGATTATGCATTGATTTCAGAAATTTGAATAAGGTCTCGTTGAAAGATAATTATCCATTGCCAAAAATGGACCACATACTCCAAAGAGTAGTTGGGGCATCTCGTATGTCGCTACTCGATGGGTATTCCAGCTACAATCAAATTTTGGTCCATGAGGATGATAGGGACAAAACAACATTCACCACTCCATGGGGAACTTTCCAATATGCCAAGATGCCATTCAATTTAAAGAATGTTGGCGTAACTTTTCAGCAGGCTATGGATATCGCCTTTGCAAATGAGAAAGATGTATTTTTAGTAGTGTATCTGGATGATTTGACAATTTTTTCCAATTCAGATGAGGAGCATCTCTATCATCTGAAAATTGTTTTTCAGCGTTGTAGAAAGTATGGCATATCTCTTAATCCCAAAAAGAGCTTGTTTGCCATGGATGAAGGGAAGCTTCTTGGTCAGATAATATCCACGGAGGGCATCCGCATCGATCTTGCTCGAGTGGAAGCCATTCTGAAAATTGATTTTCCTCATAGTAAAAAGGAGATCCAAGCATTTAATAGTAATATGAACTTCTTACGTCATTTTGTGCCAAATCTAGCTGAACATTTGAGGGAAATTACAAACATGTTGAAAAAAGATAGCGTGGTAAAGTGGACCGAAGAAGCCATAAAGTATTTCAACCTAGTAAAGGTGGCTCTTTCTTCAGCTCCGATTTTAATCAACCTAGATTATTCCCAAGATTACATTTTATTTTCATTCGCCTTAGAGCATACTATGGCAGTGGTTCTTATGCAGAAAAGAAACTAGCTTGAGAAGCCATTTGCCTTTTTCAGCAGGACAATAAGAGATGCAGCCTTAAAATATAACATTATTGAAAATCAAGCTCTTGCCTTGGTGAAATATTTGAAAGATTTCCGGTTATATATTCTACACTCTCATATTCTCGCTTATGTCCCTAACGCAGCCATCAAAGATTTTTTGGTACAAATAGATCCGGAAGGGAGGCAAAGAAAATGGATTGCAGCTTTGTTAGAATATGACTTGGAGATAAAGCCAACAAAGCTCATCAAGGGTCAGGGTCTAGCAAAAATGATGATGGAGTCTAATTTGCATGCCTTGGACATAAACTTGATTGCTACTATGTCCAAAGAAGATGAAGACAGCTCACTCATTCAGGTATCAGAAATGTTTCTCCATTCTCTTTGGTATTCAGATATTGTATATGTGCTCGAACACCTTTCACCGCCACCGGGGATGACTAGAAATAAAAGTAGAACTCTGAAATTAAGGGCTGCTAAATTTTGTATTATGAATAATGCATTGTATTGGAAAGATCCCAAAGTTATGTTGTTGAATTGTTTGGTTGAGGAGGAAGCAAAATAGGTCATTGATGATTTTCACAAGGGATATTGTGGAGGTCACCTATTTTGGAAGATGACGACAAATAAAATTTTGAGAGCAGGGTACTATTGCCCTACCCTCTTCAATGATGTTTATAAAACTGTTACAAGATGTCACAAATGCCAAATTTTTTAGGGAAGGAGAATATTGTAGCCTCTACCTCTCAAGCCAGTTGAAGTAAGTGCTCCATTTCAACAATGGGGCCTAGATTTTATTAGAGAGATTCATCCCACATCTTCAGCTCAGCACAAGTGGATCTTAACAACGATGGATTATTTTACAAAATGGATTGATGCAATCCCCATTCGGTAGGCCACAGATGCAGTAATAATTCAGTTTCTCAAAAATAATATTTTGTCACGTTTTGGTTGTCCTAAAAAGCTAATTACAGATAATGTAGCAGCTTTCAAATCCAAAAATATGATTGATTTTTGTAATAAATATCAAATTACCTTAGGGCATTTACTGCATACTATCCACAAGGTAATGGATTGGCCGAATCTTCGAACAAATCATTGGTCAACATCATCAAAAATTTGTTGGAAACAAACAAAAAGAGCTAGCACGAGAAGTTAGTTAATGCACTATGGGCGTATAGAGTAAGTCAGAGGAAGTCAATTGGCATGTCTGCATTCGAAATAGTATATCGTATTGACATGGTGTTCTCGACATCTCTCGCAGTCCCAATTGTAAAACATCTGTAGGAAGTTGGCAGCAAGGAGGATCATCTTCAATGAAGAATAAACCAAATGATCCATTTATAGTAGACGAGAGAGGAGGTTTTTCAAAATACCTTCAGGCTGCAAGAGAGAATCAAGAAAATCTATGATCGGAAGGCAAAGGTAGATAAGTTTTAGATTGAAGACATAGTGCTAAAGTGGGATGCCAGAAACGAGGACAAAGGCAAGCACGGAAAGTTCGAGAATCTGTGGAAGGGACCATATAGAATTGCTACATATCGAGGTCAAAATACTTTTCTCCTCAAAGAAATGAGTGGGGAAGATTGTCCAGGAGGGTCGGTCAATGGTTGGCTGCTGAAGCGGTATTATCTTTGAGAAATATTTTGTTGTCATAATTAGTCACTGTACATACCATTTTATTTCCTTCATTGCAAAGTGTGTACTATCGTCATTCATTCAGTTTGGGGCCTGAAGTGGGGGCTATAAAACTAAAGGTCTAATTTCAGTTTTTGGTTATTTAGTGTGGGTTGTTTGAGTCAGTTTTCGGTCTTGTCATTGAGTCAGTTTTGAGTCAAGATATTGGTATTAGTTTGTTGAAGTTATTGACTCCATTTAGCCCAATGGAAGAGGCATTGTCTGCTTTCCAGAGATCTGTAGTTCTTGGCACCTCCCAGGAGCTACCATCCCCATTGGAGCCAATGTTAGTGTCGGTATCTTCATCCCTCCATAAGTGATCAAATTCTTTTTTTGCATGCGTTTTAGGTGTCCCATCCGATCAGTTGCATTCCATTAGGTCATGCATCAAGTAATGGTAATAGTTCATTATCAAATTTCCCTCATGGTCTTTACTTGCTGGCCTATTTTCATATGTTGAAGTCATCTACAGTCATCTTTTGCCATTACATTTGCAAAAATCGTTTTTAGGGTTTTAGGTCTCATTAGGTCTAGGGTTTGTCACCATGGTCAATGAAAAGATCAATAAAGGTCAACAGGCACATGAGGAGGTCTAATAGGTTCACAAAATAAAAATGTCAATGATGATATACTCAATAAGTGGTTTTTACCTCAAAACTATGTTTTGAGGTGAAAACAGAGTTTTTATTTCTATGTACAAAATTTTATGTAATTATAAGTTTTTCCATATGTAATAAATTTAGAGTTGTTGCCCTAGCTCACCTTGCCAACTCCAGCCACTGCAAGCAAAAACACAAGCATCAATGCATCAGTTTATCAAATGATGAAGAAAAGTCAATTTCAATGGAAAAGCAAAGTGCAAAACCAAAAGTGACTTTGACATTAGAAAAAAGGGTTTGAGATGAGTAAAAAATTAAATTCATTCATATTTAAAGTGAAAGAGGTCCTCTTTATCATTTCATTGTGAAAAAATACTCTTGGAGAGCAAAAATAGCGATTTGGGAGCCAAGGAGACAAAAGCCCTGGTTTTCACGGCAACTTGGCCCAGCACTGCACATCAGAGGCAGTGTGCTATGCATTAGGCAGGCGCTGCACATCAGAGGTAGAACTGCAGTGTAATTTTGAATTGGTGTTGTGCATGAGGAGGGCGCTGCGCATTGGGCCCATTGCACTGCACATCAGTCCATATTGTTCTAAATCATCCCAAATCGTGCCATAACCCTCAAATTTGCTATATTTTCATTATACAAGTAAGTAATCATCCTCCTAAGGCTGAATTTGAGGTCACATTGGTGTTTTTCGTAAATCTTGCATGTGGAAAATGAAACCCTAGTTTTTCTTCATTGTTTACCAATCTATTATGCAATTTTCATCCCATATTCACAAAAACATCATAAAACCCCTTTTCACTCTTTTATTACCTTAATACACTCCATTTATCCAATTTTCCCATATCCCACTCCCCTAAAGCAACTATTTCCCTCATCAAACCCTAAATCCCTCACTGAACCCTAATTTCCCAAAACCATTCCCTTCATTCCCCAATTTCATTTCCCAAGAGTAAAATCTCTTCATACTCATCACCATTGTCCTTTTCATCACCATTTTTCATCATATCTGTATCTCATCATTTTCCTAAGACAAGCACTATGGCAAGAAACAGTGACTCATGCTATGATGAAGAAACACAAAGTGACAGTTTAGGGGACAGGAATGTACAGCCTAGGAGAACTCACAAGGGTGGGGAAATAATCAGAGAGGAGCCTATTAGCATTACTGAACTCCTTGCATGCCCTCTTGCCACCACTTGTTTCAGATATCAATCTTGCATTGAGTTTTGTAAGCTAGTTGAGAGGGTTAAGTATCACCATGAATTGGCTAGGCAATTTTTCATCAACATGGAGGACAACAGGGTACAACTTGCTGGCATCAATTTCACTCTTTCACCAGCCATTATTGTAGAAGCAACTAGGATGCCAGATGTCAGGGAAATATGGAACAAAAGACAAAACATCAGCAAACAGAAATATGAACCCTACATTAAAGCCAAATATCATAGCCAATTGGGCAGGGTGTTTCCTTTTAAGTTTTTGGAGGACCGGTATGTGCCATTATTGAAACTCATCATTAAATACTTCACATGTGAGGGAAGGTCCTTCAGACTTTATGCCTATCACATTAGATTGCTCATACATTTTACTAGGGTTAGAATGATGAGTATACCATACTTCATTTTCAAAAACATAGAGAGGATGACTGTGCTTGCAAAGAGGAAACCATACCCACAACAGCTTAATAGCATTTATCACTTTGTTGTCATCAAGATTGTTGTTTTGCATCAGCTCACTCATTTGGGAGTGCCATGGGAAAACTTCATTGCCTGTGAGATTTTCAAGGGGCCTCAAATTTTTATAGAACCTCAAGAGAAAGCTCGACCTTATAGGCAACAATGACAGCATGAAAGTAGAACTGAAGAGGCTCACATTCCTATGTTTATACCTTATGAAAAGGGGACAATAAGATTTTTTTGCAGCTACCAAATGAGTATTATCTCCACCAGGGGTGGAAGGGGTCTCGTTATCTTCACCTGGGGTGAAAGGGGCTTTGCCTTCTTCTTCAGCAGAGCGGGTACAGAACAGTGGAAAGCAACCATTGCATGATGCAAGGCCTTCTGAAGGCTAAGACAAGGGTTTTATTTTGATTGAGGAAGGGGACACTGATTTGGGCTCCCAAAGCTCAAGGCTCAAGGATGTGATCATCAAGGAGAAAGAAGCTGAGATCCAAGCCTGATCACTTGACCTTGAGAGGGCTAAATGGATCATTAATTACCTTGAGCACTAGAACAAGAAATTAGAGGACAAACAAACAATTATGGAGATGCAAACCATAAAGGAAAACCAACAAATGGCAAAAAGAAGGAAAGTCAAGCTGACTTCAATAGAGCAAGAAATATAGGCTGACCGAGAATCATGGTTGGAAAGAGTGAATATCCACCTTTATAAGCTTCTTGATGAGGCTAATAAGGATAAGAACATGTTGCGCCACATGGCCTATCACTATTTGGCCTGGAACAAAATCTGCAAGACAAGAATAAGAAGCCTAAAAGCCAAGTTAAGGAGAGCCTTAAAGCCTGAAAGGAGCAAGACAAACTTAGGATCTTGGTTGAAGCTTCCTTGGCCTAGAAAACCAACTGATAACCTTGCTTCTTGCCAAATTTGAAGAATTTTGGAGAACTTTTTGTCATTTCCTAATTTTCAATTGTAAAACATGGAAATTTCCCTTTGATGCGCAGTGCCACTGACACTGCACATTGAGCTGGTAAGGAATTTTGAGGAATGGCTTAAATTTTTGGATTCTTCATGAAAAATATGAAAGCCTAGAAAATTTAATGAATTTTGGAGGAGATCTGGGTCACCTAAAGGGAAAAAAACGCCTCAAAAATGCCCTCTCTGCCACTTTTTGGACCCACAGGAAGCAGCCTTGGGAAAACTGATTTTTGGAGGGGAAAATGGACACCACATTCCAAAATTCCACTTGTCCTAGAAATTAGACAGACAATCCTTACAAACAAGCCATCTTGGAGAAAATTTGGTGAATGGGAAGGCCTTCAAAATCAACTTGGAAAAGGCACTGCGTATCAGGAAAATTTTTGCCAATTTTGCTCGAAAACTGAAATTTTCGCGTAGTTTTCTTCCAGTTTGACTTTTTCTCTCTCATGGTCAAATTCATGATGTAATATGATGTAAATTTATGTACTTTGATTTAAAAATTATGAAAATTGACTTAAGGAGGTAGATACATTAGTTTTAGCTGGTTTTGAGTTGAATGAATCAATTTTCTTAGTTTTAGAGTCAAGCTGTTCGACAACCTATTTCTCAATTCCTAGTTTAGATCTTGTTGAAATAGCTCCTTGACTCGTGGATTCGACCCCTGATGGCTAGCATGGGTGGTTTGGTGCCTATATCTTGTACTTTCTTAGTCATTTGTCAAGGTTGGACTCTTGTGGATGCATTGAGCTACTTTGTACATCACTTCTACAGTTTGGCAAGGAAATAAACCAGGGTTTTGCAACATTTTGTGGGATTCTTGTGGTAATGTGAATTAGCATTGTTTTATTCTTTGTAATTTAGTTTATATTATGTTTATGTGTGCCATCATCTCTCTCTTTCTGCATAGCTAAATGAATCAAGTTTGAAAGGTGGAATTCGTTGGTGTTTTACTGCTCTACCTTGAGGTTTATTTAGTTTTATATGTTTTCTATTATTTGAAGAGGACTCATGACACTTGAATGCCCTCTCCAGCTCCTCACTAGTATTTAGACTCACCATTACACTCGTTTCAAAGTGCTAAAACACTTGCCTAGCTCGCCCCACAGAAACCTCTGCAAATCTGTGTTCATTTCTCGGACCCAAAGTTGCCTTCCTCATCTGATCCAACAAGAAACCATTAAAATCAATCAATTTCCTCTGAGAAAACACACCTAGCCTAAATTAGTTTTTATATCATTCATCTCAAGCCTCTCTTGATAAATTTCCATTGATATTGACAAGGCGAGAGCCCTCTCTCGAACTGGTAGGGCTATCTACCAGGTTAAGCGTGGTTTGATGTTACCTTAGACCTGCCTTTCTCAGCCTGAGGTAGATTTAGGCCCTAACATAGTGGAGACCATACTGGGGAAGAAAAGTGTGTTTGTTCATTAATGTTGTTTACTTTATAAACTACAAATAGAGCCTGAAGTTAGCCAGGTAGCCTTTGAACTACTCTTGTTCTGCAAGTGCATAAGTAGATGAGTGTTGCTTCAGTCAATCTCCGGTTTAGTTTTATAAACTAAACATATGACTTGCAAATTGCCCCAATACATTACATAATTTTAGAATTTTGGATGATGAGTTTAGAATTTAGTAGGTTGACAAGATTGTAATGTCAATTTAATTTTTGGGAATAATTCAACACACTGGCTTCCAGACGATACACCAGAGCCAATTCTGATCCTGATCCTCCTCTCGTGTATGAAAACCCAAATCTCATTCCAAGAATTCTTCGTCAAGAAAGTTATGTGATTCCTGTGTTTAGATCTCATTCATGCCTGATTGTTTTTGAATATATTTAAGATCTCCCATTTGATGAACATTTCTATTTATCGTTGTTTTAAACTAAGTTTAAAAGTGCAGTTGGTGCTACTGTTCTAAAGCCGGAGTTTGTGCAATATCTTGAAACTGAAAGAGTTAATAGATCAATTGATGCTTACGTTCTAAATCTCCAAAATTCAATTGTGGCTACCAATATTCTCAAGTTCTTAGAATCTACATCTACTACTCTTAGATCATCCGCTGTTGTGTTTGGTTTAGAAATTCCTATTGAGCCTCCTTTTATTCCCACCATTCCCGTGCAGCCCACCATATATGATCAGAGATCTGCAGTCTCTTCTCCCCCATCAACCCCTTCAACACCTCAAACATCAAATATTTCTTCATCCCCTTCGACACCTCATACACCCATCACATCGATTTCTATCATTGTTCCCACTCCTCCTACATCCCAAAGGCTAATTTTAAATCTACCTTGAGTAATGGCTACAAGATATGCACCTCTCATTTTACCACAGAACTTGAATGCTATGCCTGCTGATTACCAAAGTAAAATCCCATTGTTTGATGCTTCCCAAGGCATCACATCACTACAACATGTTGATAGGATGAGTGATTTCTTTGATCTCCGCGAGATATATGAAGAGAATGTGTCTATGATATTATTTGTGCAAACTTTTGGAAGCGAAGTGTGAAAGTGGTTCAGAGAATTGCCTGCTGGAACTATCAATACATTGGCGGTTCTTCAAAGAAAATTTTTGGATCACAGGGAGGTAAAGAAAAATCCAATCCAAATCCTTTTTGAGTATGAAAACATAAAGAGGAATGTTGGTGAAAGTGTTCAGGATTACTGTGTTAGATTCAATATTGTTTACAATGCCATTCCAGCTGATATCAAGCCACTAATGGGGCTAGCTTTGATCAAATTTCCCGATGGTTTTGATCCCCACATGGCAGATCAATTGAGAGGAAGAGACCCGACTACATTGGAGGACATGCAGAAAATTGCAGTGAGTGTTAAAGCAAAGCTGCTAGCTAAGAGAGCTAGAATAAAGATCGAGAAGAAGGTGACAATAAAGGAAGAATCTTCTTCCTCAAATCATTTGCTTCATAAGCTTGAGAAGATGTTCAATAGATTGACCATTGTAGATAAGCATGACACAGGTCAGAAATCCAAATTTGTGTGGTCAGTAGCAACCACAATTCAGAATAAAGCAACTGGAGCAAAGAGCTCAAGATCAATCAGCTCAACAGCAATTAAAAACACCATTACAGTAGAACTATGTCCATGGAACTGAATCAGAGGATGATGAGACTCCAATAGGAGAGGAGAATCACTTTTTTACACCATATGGTTTGCCAATTTATATCATTGAAAATGAAGAGTATTCAGAAAGTCCAGCTGTATGAAAAGATGAAGATTTTATATTGGCAAATGAAATAGTCCTAGAAGAGGAATCAAATGAATACAAGAGGGGATACATGAATACATTGGCAGTGCAAGAAATACAGTACTCACTCAGGAGTAGGGATGTACTGATCAATCCAATTTAGAAGTGCAAGGAAGCAACACCACCAAAGAATGATTCTCCAAATGTTCAGAAAAAGGGAAAGGAGGCAGCAGATCCTACATCCAGCAAATTGCAAACAGCAAATGAAAAGTCAAATCAGCCAAGTGAAACAAAGGAGAAGGCTGAAAAGAAAGATGCTCCAGTCAAAGAGGTAGAGAAATCTACAACCTTTAGCTTAGAAGATGAGACTACTAAGTTAAAAGTGTCAATACCTTTGACTGAATTAATGAAGAATAGCAGTTATAAAGGTCAAGTTGCAAAGATTTTGAATATGGATCCTTTGTCTAATATGGTTAATGTGGAAGATGATCGACCCGAGCTTATCTTTGGTCCAACATTAGAAGGCCAATCCGACAATAGTGATGTAGCCCCTTTTTACATCATCCTTATATTGCATGATTATGTTTTGCACAATGCCATGTTTAATTCAGGAGCATCACACAACTTGATGCCAAGGGCAATTATGAAAAAATTGGGTTTGAACATCACTTGCAAGTACCATG